>RJWJ010020776.1:0-28671 GCA_004363605.1 Indri indri | reverse complement strand
CTGCGGCAGCCACTGTGCTCAGCCTTTATGCGGGCTGTTTCGCAGCGAGCCCACGCGTTTCATCCCCTTTTAATGATGAGGAAACCAAGGCGTAGGGAGATTAAGCAATCTGGGCAAAGTCAGGCAGTCAGTAAGTGTCAGCCTTACAGTAATGACAGCCTTGTCAGTAATGACACCCCCGAGGGCTATCCCTAGTAGCCGCACTCTTCTTCTTCTTTTATTATAAACAGCTTTAGTGAGAGATAATTCGCATGCCATACAATGCACCTATTTAAAGCATACAATACAATGGTTTGGGTATATTATATTGATTTTAAAAACTGTGGTAAAATATAGACAACAAAATTTGCCATTTTAACCATTTTGAAGTGTGCAGTTCAGTAGTGGCATTAATTACATTCACAATGTTGTGCAGCCATCACTATTTCTAAAATTTTTTTATTACCCAAAGCAGAAATTCCGTAACCCTTAATAACCCCCCATTCTCCCCTTCCCCCAGCCCCCGGTAACGTCTGATCTGCTCCGTGTGTCTGTGAGTGCCTGGTCTACGTGCCTCGTATAAGTGTAGTCAGACAGGATTCACGCTTCTGGTCCGGCTTGGTCACTTAGCATGGGGTCTTCAAGGTTGATCTGTGTCACAGACAGTATCAGAATTTCCTTTCTTTTTAAGGCAGAATGATATTTCCCACATGTGTTTATCCTTTCGTTCCTCTCATCGGGAGGCTGCTGGGTGGTTGTGAATAATGACGCTGAGCGCGCGGGCCTGCAGAGAGCCGGTCGTGTCCCTGCTTTCCGGCCTTCGGCTCTGTCCTGGGGAGCGGAAGGCAGTTGCAGTCCTAACCACTCTGCCATGTTGCCCACTCCAGGATGCAGGACCACGTGAAACACCAACAGTGCGGACAGGGGACGGAGAGGTGGAGGGTGGCTGTGTGCCAGGCACAGACCTAGGCTCTCAAATGCCTTGTCCCCTTTAATCCCAAGCTACTCCCGTTAGCACCGTCCCTGTGTTGCCGACGGGCTCAGCTTCCAGAGGTCACCAGTGAGGAAGTGAGGGCTTGACTTCAAGCCTGTCCAACTCTAAAGCCAGCACCGGGGAGGGTGATTGTTGCTGGCTGCAGTCACCAGGAAGGCTTCCTGGAGGAGGGGGTTAGATGTGCCCTGAGGGGCTCAGTACAGCCATGGTGACAGACCATGGCGTGCGTGTTGCTGGATTTGCTGCAACGTTGTGTGCAGGCGAAGCTCTCCCTAACCAGGAGAGGAAGCCCTGAGTCATGACCTCATCCCTCGCCAGGTGACCCCACTGCTGCTCACTGGCATCTCTCTCCCCAGGTGTGCCGAGATGATCATCAGCATGGACAGCAGCCAGATCCACAGCAAAGACCCTCGCTACGGAGCCAGCCCCCTCCACTGGGCCAAGAACGCAGAGGTAGGGTGGGGGCAGGGCTGGGTCTCCGAGCCCTTGGGTCCTCAGTGCCTGCAGGAAGGAGGTTCCTGAAAGGGCTCTGAGGACAGCAGTTGGGAGCTGATCTCGCAGTGGTCCCAGGGCAGATAAGCTGACAGGGAGCTGAGATCCTGGTATTGCTTGGCTCATGGGCTGGGTGGTGATGTCCCCTCTGTGCCTCAATTTCTTCATTCATGAATCGGGGGCCTTCTGGCCTTTGGAGGTGTTATGAAGTCAGCGAGGTGGTGCATGAAAAAATCCTGCACAAATTGTAAAGGTGTGCGACGATGATGATGATGATGATGGGGATGATGGTGGTGGTGATGAGTCCAGTGCTCCCACAGAACCTGGCTGGGCATCTCCTCTGGGTCTCTCTCTAAGCCAAGCCCTGCCCCCTGGGAGGACGGGGGCCTCTGTTCCCATCTCAGGAAACACAGCTTGGCAGGGCCCTGGATGGGCCCGGAGGTTGTGCCTACTCCCCAAACGTGATGGGCCAGGAGGGAGGGGACTGCCAGCCTCAGGGGTGCCTCTGTGTTCCAGGAGCTGGACACCAAGTCAGGCCCTCTCCTGTGTGTCCTGTCATTCATTGTCACCACACTGCGCATTCCCATTTCCACAGAAGAGAAACCTGCCGTGCCAGGGCTGTAGTGACTTGTCCAAGCGTAGACAGCTGGGCCGAGTGGGGCCAGGCTCTGGGCGCAGGGGTGTCCAGACTCTCCAGGGCTGCTGGGTGAACAGGGATATGGGTTGCCAAGGCCCGGGGAGGGGTGATGCCTTTGCAGGGTCCCAGGCAGGGATGCAGGGAGTGGGGCACTTCTGGAACAGGGCCCAGAGGAACCTTTGCAAGGAGGGATGGGGTCCTCTTAACTCTAGGAAAGGACCAGAAGCCTCTTAAAACAGCTGGCACATCTTCAGCTTTTTGTCCCCTAGTTCCTGGGGCACTGATGGTGTGGGGGCCAGTGTCTAGGACCTCCCCCAGAACTGGGGCCTGCCCCCAGGACTCTTCCTGTTGCTGCAGCCCAATACCTGCAGGCCTCTCAGGGAGGAAGTGGCAGTGCCCAGGTGCCACACATAGGCCACGGCTGTCCCTGAGTGCCCGTCTCCCACAGATGGCCCGCATGCTGCTGAAACGGGGCTGCGACGTGAACAGCACCAGCTCGGCGGGCAACACCGCCCTGCATGTGGCGGTGATGCGCAACCGCTTCGACTGCGTCATGGTGTTGCTGACCTATGGGGCCAACGCTGATGCCCACGGCGAGCACGGGAACACCCCACTGCACCTGGCCATGTCGGTGAGCCTGCGACCCACACGTCCTCCCCTGCTGGGCCCGACAGGGATGCTGGGGAATTGTCAGAGCTGGAGCACACCTCCCCGGCGCTCCCTCCCTTCCTCAGTTCTCAGAATCATTTTCCCTTCCCAGGGTCAGGCAGACCCTGCCTCCTCCCTCAGGAAGCCCTCCATATCTCCCTCTCAGCCTGAAATAATGTCTTCCTCCACTGTGCTCTGGTACCTTTTCCTTCTATCCCCCTCCCCCAGTTTGACACGTGTGTCGTGTGAGAGGGAAAAAGTACAGGTCTGGCTATGTACTGTGGCCCTGGGCAGGCCATGTCACCTCTGTCAGCTTTGATTTCCCCATCTGGAAGATAGTGGTGTTGATAACAGAGTTGTTGGGAGGATTAAATGGTAGGCACTTGGTCGCTAAGCAGAATGTCTTCATGACGCATGCTGTGCCTGGCACACAGTAAGTGTCCTGCAGATGCGAGTGTTCCTTTCATCGCTAGGGGAAATCTTCGTCTGTGTGTTGTTATCACCTCCCCTGTAGACTGTAAGCTCCAGGAAGGCAGGGCCTGCTTACACGGCTGGGTAGCCCATGGTAGGTGCTGGTCATGTTTGTTGGTTTATTGTAGAGTGTAGTCGCTGCCCTTAAAGCCCCTACAGTCTGGTTAGACAACTATAGTGTGAACATACTAAACCTAGGGGAGGGGGACGTTATTGTATTACAGACGTGTGCGTGCACGTGTGTATGTATCTATGACAATACCATATGTACAAAAGTCGGTTTAGCAAGTCTCAGAGTGATAGAGAG
The DNA here is from genome assembly GCA_004363605.1 of Indri indri. Lineage (NCBI taxonomy): Eukaryota > Metazoa > Chordata > Mammalia > Primates > Indriidae > Indri > Indri indri. Next base: position 25,143 of record RJWJ010020776.1, on the reverse strand, counting down.
ACCCCTGGGACTCTAAAAGAAATAGATTCAGGACAAATTCAAAGATACCGTTTTATACCAAAGGTCGTAATTGTAGAGGAGACATTGTTGCTCGAGGCTGAAACTATAAATAAAGCCAGGGACATTTTTAGCACTGAATGGGTCCTTGGAATGATCCAGTTCAGCAGTTGTCATGTTTTTGGTCTGTTTGGTCCATTGATACTCTTTTTTTCTCATTTATTGATATATAATAATTTACATATTTATGGGGTACGTGTGTTTGTTACATGCATAGAAGGTGTAATGATGGCTTTATAGAAAACCCGTGGATTATTACACCAAAACTTGACAAGTTGTAGTTTCTGACATGTAGGTTGCACTGGGTGCTCTGAAACCATCTCTGTGAATTTTCATACTTCATTACTTTAAAATCTAGTGTTGTTTCTTATGCTTTGCATGGATCTTTTATCCTTGTATGAGTTTGTGTCATCCTTGGAAAATATTGGTTCACTTGAGTTTACATAGCTTCCAAATGTTGACTCATTCTATTATACAGTAGCAAAATCCCACATTTGTAAATATTACCACCAATATCATCAGAAAAGTCTTTAAATTTGAGAAAGCTGTCAAGCCCACCATGGTATATACAAGTTTTATAAAATTCTAATTTTTACTTGAAAGCTCGATTTTTATCATTGGCAAAGAATACTGTCAGCTGTTTTCTTGAAACAACAGGCTCACCGCATTCATTTTTGAGAAAATATCTCCTAAATACCCAAGGACGAACGATCATAGATTGTCTGTCATCCTTTCAAGTAAAAACGGTGTTCATGGGCCGGGCGAGGTGCTCATGCCTGTAATCCTAGCACTCTGGGAGGCCGAGGCAGACGGATTGCTTGAGGTCAGGAATTTGAGACCAGCCTGAGCTGACCCTGTCTCTACTAAAAATAGAAAAATTAGCCGGGCGTTGTGGTATGTGCTGGTAGTCCCAGCTACTCGGGAGGCTAAGGCAGGAGGATCCCTTGAGCTCAGGAGTTGGAGGTTTCAGTGAGCTACAGTGACACCACTGCACTCTACCCAGGGTGACAGAGCGAGACTCTGTCTCAAAAAAAAGCGAAAAAAAAAAAATGGTGTTCATGAGAAAAAGCACCTACTTTGGCTGGCAACTCAGTCATACAAGTGCTTTTCCTTGAGATAACCGTCACACTTCGGTGTGCCGCAGAAATGCATTATGCACACTCTCCATTGTATGCTACGGAACACACATGTGTCAAATTTTACTTCTTCTTGCTTCATCAAAGGCATTCTTAAGTGAAACTGGCTTTTTTTTTTTTTTTTTTTAATACTGTGAGTGCCTGGGTGTGAAGGAAAGTCTGGCAACTATGATTTTGGTGCCACTGCCTTGATTAGTGCTGAGGCACCGGCAGTTCTATCTGCCATTGTTTTTGTGCCATCAGTGCAAATATCAGCATGGTGGGAAAGGCATGTAATGCCTCGGCATTTTTATGAAAACAATTTTAACCTCGGGGACCTCTGAAAGGGTGTTATGCATTCACAGGGGTCCACAAATCTCACTTCGAGAAGTGCTGGCGTGGTTCATTGTTTGCCATACTGGAGCTTTTGCCGTATTCGTCAACCACCTTTACAACTATGTGTTTCATCACTTCTTCAAGGTGGCTTACTTTTAAGCTTACTTACATTTATTTTGAAGGAAATGTTATATCCTGTTATTGCCGTAAGTGGTAATAACATAATTGGTAATCCAGTGCCAACCATAAAAGGTAACCAAAAAAGAAATATGTAACTAATGATGAAAACATGCATGTTTACCTGTGTGTAATGGAACATGAAGAACTGTTTGGAAAACCACATTCTAGACACATCACTTCATCCTCTGGGCAGGGAAATCAGGCCCCAAGAAGAGGGAGGTGACAAGACCAGGGCTCAGGTTTCCAGGTGGGTAGTCCATTGGTTTGTCCTGGGAAACCACGCCGTGGCCTGTGTCCCTGCCTGGCCTCCAGGTGTTTAAGTGCAGGATGCTCCGTGGAGAGGAGCTCCCTTGAAGGCTGACATGGGGGATACACTCTCGGTTACCTCCTCAGAGATGGCACCTGGACTGGGTGGGCAAACAGCCGGCCCTGCCCTCCCTCGCCCTCTCCCTGCTACTCCAGAAAGCCGTCAGCAGCTGGTCTTCCGCGTCCCCATGGCTCCTGAGCTGGGGTCATAGATGCACTGCTTCCTTTGAGGAGGAGTTGGTGGAGCTGGGGCGAGTCACCTCCAGTTTCTACTGGGTTCTTAAACCCTTACCCGGGGATGCTTTTAGCTCATTTGTCAGGGCAGCAGCCTTCAAATCGCAGACTTTGGACTGGGGTGGGGCTCAGGAGGGCCTGTGAGTTAGTGGATGGATAGGGGGAGGAAGCAGGGGTCCTTTTTCTCTCTATTTCCCTGAACTGTTGCACATCTTCCCCAACAGAAAGACAACGTGGAGATGATCAAGGCCCTCATTGTGTTTGGGGCAGAGGTGGACACCCCGAATGACTTTGGGGAGACTCCTACATTCATAGCCTCCAAGATCAGCAAACGTATGTGCTCTGCACTCTGGGGCCAGTCAGGTGGGGTGGGGCGGGCGCAGGGGCCGAGGAGGAGGGAAGTTCCAGCATCAGGTGCCAGCGTCCTGTGCTGACCCGCCCCTGGCTGCGCCCTAAGAGTGGCCAGGAGCACCTGGCACTCGGAGAGGGAGCGTCCTTTCTCCAAGAACAGAGGCTCTGGGCAGTAGATACAGGCCCACCAAGGGGCTTGCCTTGCTAAGGTCCTCTTCCTGGCAGCCCCTACCCCAGCTCTCGAGAACAACCGTGGGGTCACTGCACGTGCTGCACCGCATAAGCCCCGTGCGCGCCGCGTACATACAAGCACGTGTGCATGCGCTGTGCACTCACCCAGTGAGCCCCGCTTTAGAGCTGGACAAAGCAGACCCTCCTCAAAGCAGCCTGGAGCCCCCTCTGGAGGGCTTCAGGAGCTGTGGGGGTTACTGTGAGCATGATAGTACGAGTGCGTGCTCGTGTGCATGTGTGTGCGTGTGTGCACGCGCTACTCCTCGCGGCACGCTTTTCACTTACCCCGTCTGTCAAATGGGGTAAGTGCCCACTGGCTGGCTGGTTAGTCCCTTTCGAACCCTGCGTGGAACTACCCACCCAGCGTTTTTGAGAATCGCTGAATGTGGCGGTGGGGGCCCTGCTTCCTTGGCTGGAGTGAAAGGAGTGGAGGGTCCCCCAGTCATCAGGCAGGGAGACACTGACCTCCCCCCGTCCCGTGGCCAGCCCTAGCACCTTCCCTGGCCCCAGGAAGCTGCTTGGAATGTAACAGGCTAGAGTCAGCAAACGTTTCAGGTTGGGCTGGGTCCTCTGGGGCACCCCAGGTCCCCACACACCCAGGTAGCCTGGTAGATGGGACAGGGGACCGAATGTGGAAAGGAAAGGCCTCTCCCTTGTGTATTGACACCATTTCTGATCCTGTGCCCATCTCCCCTTCTTGAAACCATGACAAGTCATCACCAGGAAGGCACTCTTGACTCTGCTGAGAACCGTGGGGGCAGAGTACTGCTTCCCACACGTCCCAGGGGTCCCCATGGAGCAGGGCTCTGCGGCATCACCTCACCCCATCCTCTCACTGGAAAGAGCTCAGCCCCCACCGATCAGCTTAAACAACCTAGGTAGGCCTCTCCCCTCCCACCCTCCATCCTCCCGCTGGCTGCCAGGCCCTGGGATCAGAGCAGTCCCCACAGGAAAGCGGCAGGGTCCAGAGTGGAGGTCATTGGAGGGAGCAAGGGGGATGGGGTCGGCAGCTGGCAACCCGTAGATCTCGGAGGCCTGGGCGCCCCTGGCAGATATCCCATGTCCGTTGCCCCTGACAGGATGCCCTGGACGCGGTCTCAGGCCTGGGCATTTCCAGTGCGCCCATGAGGTGGGCACCTCCTTGCCTCCTGGGCACTCAGCGTGGGCAGCAAGGAGGACTGTTGGGGGCTGGAGTCCCAGGTTCTCTGGCTTCACCTGTCATGCTTTCTGGACCTCAGTCAGGCCTGAGACCTGCATGTCCCCTTCCTGGCCCCGATGGTGGCTTTCAGACTTGGAACATGGCCAGGCAACCAGCATCTACCCTGGTGCATCGTTGGTGCCAGGGAGACACCCAGAGGAAATGGAGTCCCTTTTCTGGGCTTTCTGTGTGCTGGCCCACCCAGGGACATCAAGTGTTTGGGTGGGGGGGTTCCCTGAACAGAGGGCAGCCCGGAGCCAGTCTTTGGCAAGCCAGACTTTTATTTTAACCATTAGGGAAGCAGACAGCAGCACCTCTGGCCGGGGGAGCCCAGGAGAGGCAGCCACAGTTAGTCCTTCCGGCTCCACTTCTGACTCCCCTCCCAGGAGCTGCCCCCTCCACCTCCCACCTCTGTCTCTCAATTTGCAGGCAGTCACCCACGCGAGCCAGGCCGGATGGCGGGCCTGGGGCACGGCGTCAGATGGGTAACGCCCTGGGTCTAGAGAGGTGGCAGAGCCTGTCACGTCCATGCTAGCCATAGCTTTGCTCCCTCTTGTCCTTTCCCGGCCGCCAGCCCAGTACACGTGCTCTTCCCACACCCTCTGCCCGGCACTCCGTCCACCGCCTCTCCTGGCTGCTCCCCGCTTCCCCGCCCACTCTGCGGCCTCCTGCCCTGGGGAGCGGGAGACGCTCTGCAGCCTGCCCTCCTGCTGTGCTGCTTCTGCCTCCTGCTCGGTGGCAGGGCCTGTCCAGGTCACAGTCACATGCACTGCTGCACCAGGCACCTGGGGGCTGGGCTGCTAGTCAGGAGGGGCAGCTGATCGCTTGGGTGGGCACGGGGTGGCCTAGGCACAGGGGAGACACAGACAGAGTGGACGGGTGGGCTGATCCCAGAGGCCACTGAGGATTTCCAGACCTGGGGTCAGGGCCAGGGCCTCCAGGAATGGCTGGGACATCTGCCTTCATTCAGGGAGTTAAACCCCGAGGAACATCCCGACTTGGTCCTTCTATTACCTGACCCTGGATGAGTCACGGAACCTCTCTGAGCCTGACCTGTGAATTGGGAATCATAATTCCTAGGCCCAGGGTGGCTGTCAGTGGCATCTGCTCTGACGCACAGAGAAACACTTGGTGAACCGCAGATCACAGGATGCCCCAGCAGTGTTACTGCTTCAGGGTTTCAGGAGGAAGACACTGAGGAGAGCTGGGGACTGGCTGGGTGGGCTGGGGACAGCTTCCCAGAGCAGTGGGCTCCCCTTTCCGCTCCAGCCTGTTTCTCCCCAACACCTGTGGCCCTGGCTCAGCTTCATCCTGGGACAAGGAGCCCTTCAGGGGCAGGTGGCAAATGACAGGGGCTGTGGGGAGGGGCTGCAGCTGTGGTTGGGGACCTGCCCGGCCCCAGCACGCCCTGCCCTGTGCCTCGCAGAGCTGCAGGATCTCGTGCACATCTCCCGGGCCCGGAAGCCGGCGTTCATCCTGAACTCCACGAGGGACGAGAAACGCACGTAAGTGCAGCGGGGCAGCCGGCCACCTGTGTGAAGCCTCAACTGGCGCCTGCGGTGGGCTCGGGCCTTTTATCGCTGCCCCACCACAGCCTATGAGGGGGGCCTGCTTCTAGTTCTGCAGTTCTCAGAAGAGACCAAGTCTGAGAGCCCAGTCCTCTCGGTCATTAATGCGCAGTGCGGGCTCTGGGGGACCAGCATAGGGTCGCACAGCTTGGACTTGGCGGGGCTGGTGGCAGTGCTGTCGCTCCCCTCCCTGACCTCCTTGTGGTCTGGGGAGGGGGAAAGCGCCCAGGGCCCCTTTGGAGGGATCTCAGTGGCTGCTTCCCGCTGCTCCCACCCAGCTCCTTCCCCCGCCTCCCTCCGCTCCTTTCCCGAGCACCTGCCGCATACCCAGGCCTGCGTGATGGGGCACAAGAGAGAAGCAGCCCGAGCCCTGCCCTTCAGGCACAGTCCCTGGTGCCCGGAATCAGTGCCATCCGACACGGAGGCACCGGGACAAATGTGTTTGCAGCCGGCCGCACTCTCTCCCCTCCCTTAACACCACAGTCCGTTTGTTTGCTCCCCGTTACTTCCCACTTTCTCACCAGCCTTCCTAGGGAGCAATTAGTAACCTCATTTTGCAGATGCAGAACCAGAGCCCCTGAGAGGTTAGGTGACTTGCTCAAGGTCACACAGAGTGAGGGTCAGAGTGGCGACCCACACCCAGGCCTCCCAAACCCACAGCCATTCTGCTACCACAGGCTCTCCAGGCCCTACACCCAGCGCCAGCCCCTGCAGGGCAAGCTGTCTTCTCTCATGGCCAGCGCAGCGCTGCTCCCGGGCCAGGACCTGGAGCGGCACCGTCCCCTTGGTGTATTGCCTTGGTGTATTCCACTCACTTCCGTGGCCACCCTGTTAGGTGTGTCCTGGAGGTGCACCTGCCCCATCAGCGTTCTTGTCCTTCCCTCCCGCTGCACCCCCTGCGTCAGTGCCCTGACCCCCCTCACCACCATCCCTGGCCCGGCTCTGGGGTACCAGCCTTGTTTAATTCACACAGACTCTTATCAGGCACTGCTTTGGGCCAGGGCTGGTACTGACCAAAATCGGGTCGCTGCCCTCAGGGAGCTCCCTGTGCAGAGTGGGGCTCACCCTGTGTCACACTGCCCACCTCCTGAAACGCTAGACATTTATTCCTTCCTGCCCCCACCCTCCCCAACCCCAAAGGCAAGGAAGCTCCTGGGGTCACCCCGCCAGGGTGCAGACGCTCAGGGTGAGGGCTGAGAGAGTGCGGATACAAAGTGCCAGGCTGCGATGTCCCCTCTCTCCTGCCGCTGTCCCCACTGCAGCCGCGACCACCTGCTCTGCCTGGACGGAGGGGGCGTGAAAGGCCTCGTGATCATCCAGCTCCTCATCGCCATCGAGAAGGCCTCGGGTGTGGCCACCAAGGACCTCTTCGACTGGGTGGCAGGGACCAGCACAGGGGGCATCCTGGCCCTGGCCATTCTGCACAGTGAGGGCAGCCCCTGGGTGGCAGGGGCAGGGTGGGGCTGAGACCTGCCCTCGGAGGGGGCCAGTTTCTTTCCAGAGCTTTGCAAGAAGAGGGCTGTGGGGTGGGGAGGGCTGTAAGCCACTTGTAGGGGCTGCGGGTGTTAGGGCTTCAGGCTGGAAGGAGAAAGGCTGGGTGCTGGGCTCGAGGGACAGAGGGGCAGTGTCAGGAACACAGAGCCCTGGTCTGCACAGTTACTTTGGCCCGCAGGAAAGTTAAGGGCCCAGGCGGTGGGTTGGAGGTGATGCAAGAGGTTACTCGGCTGGAGCACAGTCCCCTAGGCTGCCAGCCCGGCACGTCCCAGGCCACAGGCCACAGATGCTCTCCTTTCACTGGAGCTCTGCAGAGGTGACAGGCGCTTGGCTTGCTGGACAGAGGGCGGGGTAGGCCAGCAGCACGACAGCTCCTCTGTGGAGCTGTCTGAGCTGTGTGACGCCGCCCAGGAGGAGCAGGGTCCAGACCCCCCACCACCACATTGGGCCTTGTCCTTGGACTAGACATCCCTGACCGGTGTCCCCTGCCCCTGGTGCTGGTTGGATTCGATTTTCTCCAGAGCTCCTCCCAAACCTGGATCCTGGTGATCCAAAGCCCTGGAAGCGCCAGGGGAGGACACCCCACCAGGGCACCAAGGCCTGTGGGCCAGGCCTGTGCTGGGGACACAGCTGAGTCAGGCGCACAGCCCACCTCAGGGAGCCCTGGTCAGGTGGGGGACACAGGCACCTGGGGGTTCACGGGGCTGTGTGAGGAGGCCATGGCCACCAGTCCGGGTTGCTGCGGGAACACGGGGCACAGCCAGCCCAGGAGGCCCTGGGAAGGGAAGGATCACCCGTCGTTCGGTTGCTTGGGACCCTGTCACTGCAGCGCATTGCCTGGTATTTCACTTCATTTCAGTGCTCTCACCATCGCCCCGTTAGGTGAGCAGGTGGGGAAACAGGGCCAGAGGGGGGCCCTAGTGAGTCGGGGAGAGTCAGGGCTGGGTCTGCAGTGTTTCGCTCAGCTGTCTCCCTGGCCTAGGGGCCCCATGTCCCCTCTCTGGTCCTCAGTTTCTAAGGTCTGAGCAGAGCAGAGTGGGCCTCTCTACCAGAAAGGGTCACTTTTGTCTTCAGGGCCATTTCTCCTCAGCCGGGGTCTTCAGGCTCTCAGGGGCAAGGGAAGGGATTTGAGAAGTCGCCTAGTTAACCTCTCTCGTGGCAGAAGCCTCCTTTCAGCCACCCCTCTGCTTGCACATGCCCCAGCCCCCCGAGGCAGACGGGCAGTGTCTCCTCCCGTGGGGTGATCCTGCCCCTTGGCCCTGTCTACTGCAGGCTCAGAGGACAAGGCTGTTCCTTCTTTTCTGTGACAAACAGGGTGGATCTAGCTCTTATGGGCTTTGACCCTTTCAGGGCCCATCTCTAAGGAAAGTAACGCAACATTGTGACTACGAAATTAGGTATAGAGCCTTGGGGCCGCAGAGGGGGCATTTCTGCGTGTGTGGGAAGTTGCAAAGGAAGGGCCCAGAAGTTTAAGCTTGCTTAGTCCCTTGGAAATGCACCTCTGTCTTCCTGCCGCGTCCTGCCAACTGCTGGCCTCCGGTCCCCACAGCTGGCCTGTGCTCAGGCCCTCTGTGAAAGGTGTCCTCTTCCCATGGAGTCCTGTGTGTGGCCCTCTTGTTTCTCCACCTCCGACCCCTTGTTCCTAGGTAAGTCCATGGCTTACATGCGCGGCGTGTACTTCCGCATGAAGGATGAGGTGTTCCGCGGCTCGAGACCCTACGAATCGGGACCTCTGGAGGAGTTTCTGAAACGGGAATTTGGGGAGCACACCAAGATGACGGACGTCAAGAAACCCAAGTAAGCCGCCAGCAAGAGCGCTGTGGCTGTGGCCCCGCTGCGCCTCCTGTGGCTGTCCTGGGCAGAGGGCTCCCTGTCTGCTCTGATTAAAAATTGGGGGTGGGAGGAGAGCAGCTCTTCCCATCCACCTGGTGCTCGGGTGGGAGCACCCTGACCCTTGAAGGGAGCGGGGAGCGGGGGCTGCAGGGAGGCGGGGCAGGGGCCTGGCTCTCACACAGACAAGGGCTGAGAGCAGAGGAGGGCTGTGGCCTGGCGGGCCTGGCTCCGGGTGGATCTGGCTTTTATGAGCTTTGACACTTTCGGAGCCCTTCTCTAAAAAAAATAATACAAAATTGTAAATAGAATTAAGCTGTTCCTGATATATTTGAGATAACATAGGCCATCCTGTTTTGTTCTGTGTTTCTTTTTTCTTGCCTTATTTTGGATTTACAGAATAGTTTATATCATTATATTCTACCTTCCAATAGTTTGAAATTTATGCACTCATTTCTGTGGCTTGTTAGTGTATACTTATTATAAGAGCCTAAGTTTAATTGGTATCATTGCTCTGTCATCAGATAATCAGGATTTTTAAACACATTAATTCCAATACTTTCTTTCATCTTATCTGTAATTGTTTCTTTGTATTTTAGATCTGTCTTGTTTTTTTAAGCCTCAAAAGACATTATTCTTGTTTTTTGAAGTTGATGTTCATTTAGATTTGTCTAATATGACCTGGTATGCTGGTAAAACACTGCTGGGGGTGGCGTGATTTGTAGTGTTTGCCAGTTCCCATGGCATAAATACTCCCACTGTGGCCGATCTCAAGCTACCAACAGTTTAACAACCAGCCTGTAAGATTTAGCAATAGGTTCTGGCAAGCCAGTACTGGTGGCTCCAGGACACCATTGGGCGTGTGTGTGTGTAGGTGTGTTTATACATACATGTATGTATGTAGGTATGTGTATATGTGTGTGTCCCTTCTTTGCTCTGCATTCTTTCTTGCATCTCAAACTTCCATATATGATCACTTTTCTAGCCTGCTGGTAGTGAATTCTCTACTAGCAGAATTGTTTGCAAATATGTTTATTTCACTGTCATCATTTGAAAATAGTTTTATTTCACTCTTATTCTTGTTAGATATAGAATTCCAGCCTGCTGATTCTCTCATAGAGTGTGTAAAATATCATTTTATCATCTTTTAACTTCTATTGTTGCATTCACAAAGTCCATTTCATTCCTTTGAGGGTAATTGGTCTTTTTTACTCTTGATGCTTTTATTTGTTTGTTTATTTTTGGTGCTCTACAGTTGTACCATGATATATATAGATATGGATTTCTTCTCATTTATCCTGTGTGATATACGTTGGTCTTCGTGAATCTTTGGATTAGTGTCTTTCTTCAGTTCTAGAAACCTGAGTCATCTCTAACTCTTGGCTCTGCCTAATTTTTTCTCTCCTATCCTTCTGTAAATCCAACTAAACACGTTAGACCTTATCTATCTTCCGCCTTTTAACTTCTCTTGTATTTTCTATCATTTTTTCTCTGTGTTACATTCTGGATAATTTCTTCTTACCTGTTTTCCAACTCACTAATTCTTCCTTTAGCTTTATCTAATTTTTAATTTAGCTCATCCATTGAGTTTTTTATTCTGTTATTGTATTTTTTAAAAATGTCTAGATGTTCTCTTTGGTTCTTCTTCAAATCTTCTAGGTCATTACTTATAGTTTCCTCTCTCCTGAAGACATTATCAAGCTTGTCTTTGATGTTTTTAAACGTTGTAAACATATCTATTTTATCATCTTTGAGGATTCAAATATCTGCAGTCCATATAGGTATGTTTTGCTGTTTATGTTGGTTTACACTGGTTCTCGTTCATGATATTGTATTGTGTGTGCCTCCCCCTTTATTTTAAACTATGTACTGCTCCTTAGTGTTGAAAATAATATGTGCAGGTTCTTTAAAGCCTAAAATGAGAGTGTCTTCCTCCAGATTGCGTTTTCTCTTCTAGGTAGCTAGGTATGCTACTGTCTAGGACTACTTTAACTAAATTATTGGCATGAAGGGTTTGAGACTGTCCCCAGGTGATGTGAATTTGGACTACAAATTTATAAGAGGGTTAGTTTTCAGGGATTTTTTTTCTCCCTGTTTTGTCCAGTGCCAAGGCAACTTTCCTTGCAGCCTCTAGGGGCATGTTTATTTCTGGTTCATCTTTATCCTGAGAATGTAGCCCTTTGGGGTCCCAACCTAATGTGGGGAGGGTCTCTCATTACACTTCTTTCTTGTGATGGGCCTTGGACTTTGACTTCTGTCTCCCTCACCCTGTGAGGTCATCTACACTGAAGTTCAAGTTTACTGAGTTTGGTATCTGCGTTCAGGTAGGTGCTCCATTTACCTCTGATTTCTTGCTTATCCCCAGAGTTTACCCTGGTATTTCCTTTCTATCTTGTCATGTTGTCTATGCTTTTAAGAAGGTTTTCAAAAATATTTTTTTCAGCATTTAAATTTTTTTGAGTGAGAGGGTTGTTCAGACAATCTTCCCTATAATCCCAGCACTTTGGGAGGCCAAGGTAGGAGGACTGCTTGAGGCCAGGAGTTTGAGACCAGCCTGAGCAAGAGCAAGATCCCGTCTCTCCAAAAAATAAAAAAATTAGCCAGGCATGGTTGTATGTGTCTGTAGTCCCAGCTACTCGGGAGGGTGAGGCAGGAGGATCACTTGAGCCAAGGAGTTTGAGGTTGCAGAGCTGTGATGATGCCACTGCACTCTAGCCCAGGTAACAGAGCAAGACCCTGTCTAAAAACAAAACAAAACAAAATTAACCAGGTGTAGTGGTGAACACTTGTAGTCCTAGCTACTCAGGAGGCTGAGGTGGGAGGATCGCTTGAGCCCAGGAGTTTGAGGCTGCAATGACCTATGATCAAGCCACTGCACTCCAGCCTGGGTGACAGAGCAAGACCCTCTCTCAAAAACAAAAAACAAAACAAAACAAAAAACAAAACAACGAATAATCTTCCCACAGTATTCCCAGAAATGGAAAACTAATCCTTTTTATTTCTATGCAGTTTTTTGTTCACTTTCCTTTATATTTTTCTTTTCAATATAACAGATGTATTTCTGTATTGCTCTGAACTGCTTGTAAGCAGTTATGAATGGCTGCAAAACATTTCCTTGTTTTCTTACCCCTTCTATTGTTCCATTTAGATTTTTCACTATAATGAATTACATTGTGATGAATAGTCTTCTATAAGAAACTTTTGTTGTAGTGAAGATTATTCCTTTAGGATAGATTTTCCAAAGTGAAATTCTCAGATGAAAGAGCCAGGACATTTGTGAGAATCTTAATGGATACATACTAGCTTTCCAGGGGGCGGCGCCAGCAGAATTTAAGGATGTCTGCATCTCTCAAGATAAGTAGGAGTCTTCCTTAATGAACTGTAGACTCACACGGTGGAACACCGAAAAGGTATTAAAGGTGACAGAGTGAAAAGTCTCCTCCCACTCCTGTCCTAGAGCTGCAGCCACCAAGCAGTTCCCTTCCCCAACGTCAGCTCACTATTGCCAGTGCCACTCCTGGGCCTTTCAGAATTACCCTCTGACCAAGCAGATAAGTATGTATGTTTTTTGTGTTTTAAAATAAATGGTGGCATACTGAACACAGTCCTGAACTGTGCTTTTTCCATGGAACCATAAATCTTGGCATTCATGCCCATTGGTACATAGAGCACTTGCTTCCTCCGTCATTCTGTGGTGACGCAGACCCCACTGGGTGTGTGGGCCACGCTGCATGGAACTGTCCTGCCAATGGACACTTCAGTTCTCCCCAGTCATTTGTTCTAACAGCCAGTGCTGCCATTAGTGGCCTTGCTCACCTGTCTCCCACAGTGTGACAGCTTCTTAGGATGAATTCCCAGAAGTGACATCACTGGGTGTAAGATGAGGCCCTCGGCAATTTGGACAAAGATTGCTCTATTGCTCCCCCATGGTTGGCTCAGGCTGACACTGCAGGAGAGAGCTATTTGGGGGAGCTTGGAGGGGAGAAGCCCCCCCATCCGGAGCAGAGGGGGATCCCGGGGGCCTGTGGGAGTGGGGATTCTGCTGCCCAGAGCCTGGGCGTGAACGTTAGGCGAGGAGACAGGTGGGTGAGTGGGCGGCTCAGCTGTGCGCCTTCCTCATTTCTCTCAGGGTGATGCTGACGGGGACGCTGTCTGACCGGCAGCCGGCTGAGCTCCACCTCTTCCGGAATTACGATGCTCCGGAATCCGTGCGGGAGCCTCGTTTCAGCCAGAACATTAACCTAAGGCCTCCAACTCTGCCCGCAGGTTAAAACCATGTTTGACGTGTCCGTGGGAAGCAACTGGTCTGAGAGGCTGCAGGGTGGTGGGTGGGAGGCACAACTGCACCCTCACCCCACCACCAGCCCACCCACCGCCCTGGTCTTTATTGGCTAGGGACAGGCATTGCTGGGGAGCTGCCCGGCCTCACGTGGGCTAGAGGAGGCCCCAGGGGGTCCTCAGACGCAGGCTGCCTTCCACCCGGACAGCCGGGCCAGACAGCACAGGGCCCGCTTCTGACGAGTCCCCAGCCTCCCTCTCTTCCCGCACCCCGGCCCCCCAACACATTACCCTGAGATCCGAAGTGCACGGGTTTTATACCTCTGCCTTCTGCTGCTGGGCCCCCCTCCTCCCCCACCCCAGACCAGCTTGTGTGGCGGGCAGCCCGAAGCAGTGGGGCAGCCCCCACCTACTTCCGACCCAGCGGGCGCTTCCTGGACGGCGGGCTGCTGGCCAACAACCCCACACTGGACGCCATGACCGAGATCCACGAGTACAACCAGGACCTGATCCGCAAGGTGAGCACCATCCCAGGTCAGCGGGACAGGAGCTCTCACTGAAGCCGCCCTGTTGCAGCAAACCTTGCTAGGGGTCGACTCCCGGGAGAGCAGGCGGCCGTCACTCATGCATTTATTCGTTTGTGGAACAGCGATGTTGTCTCATGCTTGAACCTATGTGATTGGTGGGGTCTGCCTGAAGCTCTGTGCTGAGAGGGATTCTGAGGCCCAGTCTGCACTCAGTCTGCCGTTAGTGGGGAGGGCAGCATGCATGCCGCATGTGTGTCACTCTGTGGTCACTCTGGGGACACGCACTTGCCCTTGAGGAGCCCACATCTAGGGGAGGGACAGCCCGTAACCAAGGACATGCCCAACGTGTTCTGGGTGCCATGGTAGAGGACCGTGCCGGGCCCAGGAGGAGGATCAGCTTTGCTAAGAGGCCTGGGGGCTTGAAAGAGGCTCCATGTCCAGGCCTTTAGGGACAGGGCAGTGCAGGATCAGTGATCCGGAGGGCAAGAGGCAGCCCTCACCCTGAGGAGTTAGAGCACAGGCGGGCAAGGCCCGGGGAGCTAGGAGAGGCAGTGTGGTGCAGTGGCGTGAGCTCAGGCCCTGCAGCCAAACAGCCTGCCCCTTAGGGGTGACAGTAGTACCTGCCTGGGGTCTCTGCGAGGATTTAATGCCCTGTTACCTGAAAATGTTTAGAACAGCCCCTGGCCTGGCGTGTGCGGTCAGAGAAGAGTGCGCCCTCTAGGGGCCAGGCCGGGTGGGGCGGGCTTCCTGAAGGTGGCAAAGACTGTCAGGCGATGGGAGGGCTCCTGGGACACCCTCCAGTCTCAGTTTCCTATTGTGGGTGAAGAGCCTGCGACCCAGAGCAACAGGGACTCACCCAAGGTCGCCCAGCTAAGTGGCAGCAGATCTTGATATGGAACAGTTGAGAGTGGCAGCAGCCAGGGCCCCGGGTTCCAGCCTCGGCCCCCACTTCCCTGCCCTGTGGTCCGGGCAAGCCTGTCCCCACACCCCAGCTTCGCTGGGTCCTTGTCTGTGATCTGGGGGAACCAGTGCCCTCACCACAGACTGGGTGGAGGATTAAATGAGATAATGATGCAAACACCTGGCAAATGACAGAAACCAAGGAATGCTCCCTGCTTTTGCTCCCCTGGCCACCACCTTGACGCAGTCCAGCAGCAGGGTATGCGGCTGGTGCGTGTGCAGGCCATGTTGGTACACAACGTGCCTCATGACGTCACACCAGCCCTTCTGGGTGAAAGGGCTGCAGCTCAGAGGCCACGGCCAGACCCCAGTGTGCAAGGGGCTGGGCTGGGGTTAGCACCAGGTGTGCTCTTGCCACCAGAGGCCTCTTTCCCTGTCCTCATGTGCCCCAGCGCCCAGCCTTGGGCCTCCCTCTGACTCTCCCCGGGGTGCCCCCACCTGCAGAAGGTCCCCTGTGACTGCCCTGTCCTTTTCCAACAGGGTCAGGGCAACAAGGTGAAGAAACTCTCCATCATCGTCTCTCTGGGGACAGGGAGGTCCCCACAGGTGCCCGTGACCTGTGTGGACGTCTTCCGTCCCAGCAACCCCTGGGAACTGGCCAAGACTGTTTTTGGGGCCAAGGAACTGGGCAAGATGGTGGTGGACTGCGTGAGTGTGGGCTCCTCCCCAGGCCGCTGCCCACAGGGTCTGCAGCCCAGGTTGATGCCTGCACCCTCGCCCCGTGGGGCCCTTGGTGTCAGGGGACATCACAGGGCTCTGTCCATCCTCTTTAGCCAGCTGGGGGGAGAGAGTCCCTGAGTCTCAGTGCTGGGCAGGGACCTCAGTGACCATCTGCAGGGGGTTTTCAGACTTCCTTAGCTGTGGATCCCTTTCTGCAAACAAGCTGACGCAGGAGCCCAGAGTGTAAGACACGCAGAGCTCCTGTGAAGAGAGGACATGGAGGCTTGTCCGCTCAGCTGCTGCCCCCCTGATCCCCCACCGACCCCACACAGGCTCTGCTGAGATCCCTGCCCCTCTGACTGCACAGCTGGGACAGTCACACAGCCCCAGGAGGGGGCCTTGCCCAAAGTCACTGTGCTGCTGAGTGGCTAAGCCTGACTAGAACCTGGGGGTCCCCAGGTGGGGACTCTGAGACAAGGGGGCAGTGCTCAGTGTGGGCGAGGCTCACTGAGGCTCCTTCTTGCCAGTGCACAGATCCAGATGGGCGGGCCGTGGACCGGGCCCGGGCCTGGTGCGAGATGGTCGGCATCCAGTACTTCCGGTGAGGGCTCAGTCGGCCCCGGCCCAGCCCCAGCCCCAGCCCTGGCCTGGTCAAACCCATCAACCTTCCCCCTCAGCCTTTGGCATGGACTTTGTCTTTCCCCAAGGGGCTGCTCTGGTCCCAAGCCCGCCCCAGTCCTAGCTCTTGTCCCCACTCAGGCTGAACATCCTAGGGTGACCCCCTCTTCCTTGCCCGGACAGGTTGAACCCCCAGCTGGGGACAGACATCATGCTGGACGAGGTCAGCGACGCGGTGCTGGTCAACGCCCTCTGGGAGACCCAGGTCTACATCTATGAGCACCGGGAGGAGTTCCAGAAGCTCATCCAGCTGCTGCTGTCACCGTGACCCCCAGCCACCCCACCCCGCCCTCCCACCCAGCCCCTGCTGGGGAGACTGTCCGCTGGGCAGATCCAGGGCAGAGGCAGCTCTGTGTCCACAGATGGGACCGGAGGGCACCGACTGCCTGCCCAAGGCTGGTCCTGAAGGCCTCTCTCCCCCAACCCCACCTTCCAGCACTTTCTGTCATTCCAGGCTTAGAAAGTCTAGAGCCCCCTTGGCCCTCTCCCTGACCGTGAAGGACAACTGACAGCTCAAACGCTAAGGGTGCTGGGGCACTCCCCGCCCTGCCCCAGCCCCGCCTCCCAGAGGGCCTGCAGGGGCTGCCTTTGTCGCAGCCTGAGGGCCAGGTTCCCTGGTGGGTGCAGCTCGCCCCTTCTACCCTCTGCCCTGTCCCCTGGGGCTGGGGCTAGAGAAACAGGGCATCCCCCACGCCATCCGCAGGGGAAACCCGGGCTGCAGGAGTGGCATGCCCGTTTGACTTTGCCCCTCGATGCTGGCCCAGCTGCTGCACCCCTGAGGGCTGCCCCACCCCAAGGGCTCTCAAAGGTCACTCCTTGGAGTTAAGCGATTCTTCCGATGGAAGTGGTTTAAGAGTGAGGTGGGGCTCCGGGTCTGCCCTGAAACTGTGAAATAAACGGTTTGGATTCAAGTTCACCTATTTCGTGTGTGCTATGGAGTGAGCGCCCCTGTCCCCCACCCCGACCTCCCCTCAGCCTTAACCTTCAGCCTTGACCTGTCCTTTTTCTCGCCCACTCGGACTCTGTTTCCTGGGCTCCCTGGGACAGGGGCACCTCCTCTTTCATCCAGGGTCCCCCAAACAGGCCCTTAGGGTGTTCAGAGGCAGCTGCCAGGCCTATGTACCCCAGGCAGGCTCTAGGGGCGGTCAGTCCTTGCCATGGGGGCTGAGAGTGAGCCCCATTTGAGACCCAGAGAGGCAGGGGACTTGGGCACAGTCAGGCAGCGAGTGAGCAAGGCCGGGGTCTGCCCCCAGGTCTGTGCGACTCTAGGTTTGTGCTGCCCCCTCTCTGCATGCACAGGGGCTGGGTGGGCTCATGTGGGCATGGGAGCCACTGTTGAGGTGCAGGGCTGAGGGGCTGCAGGCAGGGACGAGGCCTGGGACAGTGACGGCCATGGGCATGTTCCACTACAGAAACTGGCAGGGAGGACAAAGGCAGCTCTCGCCCAATAGCATGGACAATGCCCAGTGTAGGCAGACGGGAGGGCAGGGGCTCCCCCAGGGCCAGGGGTCCTTGAGGAGCGGTGACCCGGGAGAGTGGCCCATCCGCTCATGCCCAGTGTCCCGCGGCTTTGAGGGGTAAATAATTGAAGGGCAGGTCACACGAACCCACCCGCGTCACAGGATGCCTTCCCTGCTGGGTCTAGTTACGCCCCGGATCACATTCTGACATCCCCAGCTGGTGAATAATTAAGCTGCCACCTCCTCCAAGGCAGGCCTCCGTCTCCAGATCCACCTGCAGCCTCCTCGCTGCCTGCCGAGCAGTGGACACCTGCAGGGACCGGCGCGCAGTACTTCCAGCCCAGCCATCGCCACCAGCTCCCAGCCTCCTGCTCAGACCGGCTGCAGCTGCCCCATGGCCCCGGAGATGGACCAGTTCTACAGGTCCACCATGGCCATCTACAAGGTGAGCACGTGGGCAGCCCAGGCCAGGGCCAGAGCACTTCCTCCTGGGGCGCAGAGGTCAGCCACAGGTGTTCTGGGAAGGAAGGCCCAGAGCCAGGCTAGGCTGACCAGTGGGCATGGGGGTGGGGACGCCCGGAGTGGCCAGCCACCCACTCAGCAGGACCCCCCGACTCCCAAACACTGGGCAAGGCAGGGTGGGGCCCAGGAGCTAGGGGGTGAGAGGTGAGTCCAGAGAAGGAGCTGGCTGACCCCTGGCAGTGGGGACTCTTCCTCTCATTTCTGAGCCCTCACTGAGAGTCCTGCTTCACCTTCAGAGGGGTTGCTGCCATCTCCATAAGACATTTACTGAGCACCTCCTGTAGGCAGAGCCCTTTCGCATGGAAGCCTCACGTCACGCACCCCTCCCCATGAAGTAGAAAATAATCACCCCGTTTGATAGATGAGAAAACAGACTGACAAGGTTAAACAGCTCGTTCAAAGTCATGAAGGGAGGAAGAGGTGCTGCTGGGGTTTGAATCAAGACCCAAGTCCAAGTCCAGGGCTCTGTCTACCACCCAGGGAGCTCTCCACCTGGCCACAGCCTGGCTCCCAGGGGTGCTCTTCTTTGACGAGGGCTAGATCTGCCCTTCCCCTGAGGTGACTGTCGGCAGCCCCGTGTGTCTAGCCCAGCGAGGCCTGGACACAAGGCAGGGCTGAGCGGTGCCCAGCAGGGGCCAAGGCAGGTGGACAGGTTTCAGTCACTGGGAGGAGAACCTTCGAGGTGCACCATCTTGGGAGGGACTGGGGTCCCTCCAGGGCAGGTGTGTGAGCGGGAGCTGGCTGTAAGGGGACCCTGGCTTGGAATGGGGCCCCAAGAGATGGCCTCTGAGGCCTCTGCAGCCGAGAACCAGGATTCCGGGTGACCCCAGGTTTCTAGGTGGGCTCCCCAGAGTCTGGAGTCTTTTCACTGGGGCTGGGGGTGCCCTGCCTCCCAGGCCAGGCAGCTTGACTCTGCATCATGCCTTCTCCCGTCTCCATGCCTCCCCTCCCTGCCCTGGCCGCGGGCTCCAGAGCATCATGGAGCAGTTCAACCCCGCCCTGGAGAACCTGGTGTACCTGGGCAACAACTACCTGCGGGCCTTCCACGGTGAGCTCCCCAGGCCACAGGGCACCCAGCCCCTGGGCCTCTACCACCCCCACCCATCAGGCCCCTCCATGCAGTTGCCGGTGCTCCCCAACCTGTATTCTCTGCACCCCACACTGCAGCCATTCACCAGACCCTCCACTTGTCCTCAGCCCTATGCCCCCCTACCCACCACCCTCACCCTCACACCCCTGTGGCTAGAGGCCTTACACACTCCCCCACTTCCTGTGCCCACCCATCCCAGTTCACACCCCTAACCCTAACCGCCTCCCCTTCAGGTGCCCCAGATGCTTCTGAGACACAGTGCCCTGCAAGGCCCATCCCCGAAGGCACACGCATTTCTAGGTGTCACCTCAATGCCACCCGCTGAACCCACCCCCATCCCCAGTCCTACCTCTGCACCCCCAGCCTCACCCCACTGGCCACCCATCCATGCACCCTGCAGCCTGCCCTCACCACTTCTCAGTCCCCACGCAAACCCCTTCAGCCGCCACCGTGGCTGCCCGTACTTCCAGCAACACGCCCTCCGCCAGCGCTGTCACCCCCAAGGCCGAGGGCCGCCCATCCCCTGCCTCTTAGGACCTCAGAGTCAAAGCCTGCCCTCCCCATGCCGTCACCCGGAGCCTTAGGGCACAGCTGCCCACCCTCCTCATGGGCACACAGGTGCCTGCACCCACCCACGACAGGCACGCCGAGGTCCCGCGCACCACCAGGCCCTGGGCTGGGTGCAGCTGTCCTGCAAAGGGAACCCCTACCTGGTCCTCCCCCTGACCCCTGCTCTCCTCTGGCCCATGCCTCACCTGCACACACCTCCCAGGGCGCCCCCCAACACACACACATGCCCCCTGCAGGTGAAAGGAGGAGTCTCCGAGAGGGTGGGGGCGGATGGGGGCGGAGGCTGGAGCCGGCCCTTCTCACCCTGCAGCTCTGTCCGAGGCGGCCGAGATATACTTCAGTGCCATCCAGAAGATCGGGGAGCAGGCCCTGCAGAGTTCCACCTCGCAGATTCTGGGTGAGGCGCTGCCCCTGCGCTGCACCGTCTTCTTGGCCTGGGGGCCTCCTCCTAGCCCGCCCTGCTCCACAGGGGGTTCCTTTTGCACATTTGCCTCCCGGGATGTCCCCTCCCTTGACACAGGCCTTGCAGCCCAGGGCCCAGAGCCCAGCCTCTCCTTCTGAGCCCAAGCCGCAGCCTGCCACTCCCTGCCACTCCCTGCAGGGCTGCTCCAGGGCTGCGACAGCATGCCTGAGTCCCTGAGAGCCATGTGGGAAATCCCAGGACTTTAGTCCCAGATCCGGCCTTGGGCAGGTGCTCTGTTGGCTTCTGGTGGGAAGAGGGAGGGCAGGGCAGGCTCCCCCAAGCTAAAGCCACAGCTCCAGTCCTGTCTGTGCCTCCAGGTGAGATCTTGGTGCAGATGTCGGACACCCAGCGGCACTTGAACTCTGACCTGGAGGTGATAGTGAGTATCTGACCCCAGCGCCTGGCCAGGTCACTCGAGGAAAGCAGGCTGCATGCCAAGGAGAACAGGGCCCAACCTCCCAGGTTCCCTTCTCGGGGAGGACTTCCCAGCCCCCCGCTGGCCCTGTGACATGACAACAGAGTCTGCCCTTCAAACACCTGCCAGCGCCTGGCTCTGCTGGGCACAGTTCCGTGCAATAGCTTGTTCAAGCTTCTGGCACCCCAAGGAGGCTGGTGGCATTTCTGCCCCCGTTTTACAGGGGAGGAAACTGAGTCTCAGAGATGTAGTCATCACCTAAGATCCCAGCGTGAGCGGGGGAGCATCGGGTCCCAGGACGCTGCCCCCTCCCCACCTCCCCAGCCCCTCCCTCCTCCTCCAGCCTCCCAGGGAGCAGCCGCAGGGGTCCGAGCAGGTCACTCCCATGAGGAAGACCCTCCACGCCCCCACTGCCCACAGAGCTAAACACAGGCTCCTCAGCAAGGGGCCCCAGGCCCTGCAGATCCAGCAGCCCCTCTCTGACACCCCCAGCCCAGCCCACCCAGCCTGAAGGGCTGGCCCTCACCAGGGTCCCCACCTCCCCTCTGCTGTCCTGCTGTGCCCTCAGCCTGGACCCTCGCAGTCCAGCATGGTTGTCCCTCCTCTGTGAAGCCTCCTTGACCCCCCGGGCAGGTTCAGTCACTCCTCCCGCTGGACTCCAACAGATGCTATCTCTTCTTAGCATGCGGCGCTTCTGTGGCCGTTGCATCTGGGGTCAGAGCCCAGCTTCGCCAGTTACTCGCTTTGTGACCTTGGACTCTGTGCCTCAGTTTATCTGTCTGAGAAAGGGAGACAATCATAATAACTGCCTTGTAGGATTCTTGAGAGGATGAAGTGAATTAATGAGTGTAAACTGTTTACCCTGGCACCTGGGGTACCGGGGTACCCCCCGGTACCTCAGCTATGATAACTGTGAGTAGATGTTACCTCGCCTGCCTCTGTCGCTCCAGACCAGGAGCTCTGCAAGGGCTGGGACGTGATCTGCTTTTCTCTGTGGCTTCAGGGCCTGGCACGGGGCCTGGCACTGAGCAGGGCTTCAGAGACTGTGGAGGGATGAAGGAGCTTGGAAAAGGGTGTGGGGCTTGGCTGGACCGGGAGGACAGAGGGTGTTCACGCGGTGACAGACAGGCGACAGGCTGAGCAAAGACGTGAGCACGAGGCGGGCAGAGGTGAGCCAGAGAGTGGGTGTGGGGAAGAGTGGGGGCGGTGGGAGCGCTGGTGGTGAGGGGTCTTGGAAGGTTCAGAAGGAAATTTCAACTAATCATGACAGTCTGTGGTTCTCAAACAAGTGGGGTGGAACCCCTGGAAGTCAGAGTGCTTTTTGGGGGTCACCGTAAAATATCGATCAGTTTGACAGAGGGAACAATTTCACCAGCAGAAAATGTGCATGACACCCACACACATGGCACTTGGGGGTGTAGCGCTGAGCCCCTGCCACCCCCCAGGCTTGAGCATGGAGTTATGGAGCCTGTGGCTTCCTGTCTGTGTTCAGCGGTCCTCCAGGCCACTTGCGGCACACCTGGGCTGGGGAGGGACGAGTGTCACCCAGGCCCTCTCTGTAAGGAGAGCTGCCCTTTCCAGGCACCGGCGTCTTGGCTGTGACAACTGGGCAGGTCCCTGGCCAGAGCAGTACCGGGCAGAACAGCGCCAGCGGCTGCCTCCGCCTGGGGCTCACGTATTCAGTTGGCTGCCGTGTGCCAGGCACTGCTGTGGGCACCAGGCATACACAGGCAGAAACCCCTGCCAGACCAAACCCACGAAGGAGAAGTGACTAATATGTGACACGTCAGATGCACAGTATGCTCGGGGGGGAGGAAGCGCAGGATAGGCCGTGCTTGGGGTTGAAGGAACCAGCCCCAGGAAGGCGATGTGGAGAGAGGCCTGGGAGATGAGGGGATGGCCGGGGCGCCTGTAGGGGAACAGCCGGGAAAGGTGGGGATGCTGCAGACGGGGATGAGGAGGGCGTGGCCTGTCGGGTCGCTGGCCCTTCCTCTCAGCAGAAGCGACAGCATTAGAGGGTTTTGAACAAAGTGGGAGCAGGATCTGACTTGATTTGTTTTTTAAAAAATGTTTTTTGTTGTAAATGAAAACACAGATACAGAAAACCTCAGTGAACAAGTTAGAGCTCAATGAATCATTATAATGCAAACCAGCCTGGAAACTGTCACCCAGGCCAAGAACTCTGCCAGCCTCCCCAGAAGCCCTCCAGGTGCCACCATCAAAATCACAGCCCCTCCCCCCACCCAAAGTGGCCACTGGTCTGAGCTGACTTTCCTTGTGTTCCTTCCTAGTTTTCGCCCGACCGTATAGCCCGAGACACTAGGATTTGGTTTTGTTCTTTTTAAAAAAATATGTATGTCTATATGTCTTTGAGTCTCTCTTAACCTACTGGTTCCCCTGCATCTTTCTTTTCCTTACACGTTGTCTGTTGAGACCCCGGGGCCGTCCGACGTGGCCCTCCCACGGTCTGGAAGTCACTGGTGGTGCACCCCTGGTGCAGGTCAGCTGTTTCTGCTGTCCTCTGGGTCCAGAGCCTTGGTGGGACTCCAGTTCCACCCCGCAGCAGGAGCAGAGGGTTCTGGGTTCTTCGTCCGGAGGCATCGCTGTGTCTAGATCCGTCATGCACTGGGAGTCACGCTGCTGTGCTGAGCCCCTTTTGGAAGCGCGGTTCTCCGGAATGCCGCCCATACCCGCTGGTGTTACCCACTGGCACTTTACATACGGGGGAGGCAGGAGAAAAGCCTAATCCATCCCCTTGACTCAACAGGTTCCAAGGTAGTGAATTTGCTCCCTGTCAACCTCTGAAGGTGGGGTGACCAAATAACTTCATTTTTTACTAGCACCATTGTGTAGTATTTTTAATCAATATCTTAGATATAAACCTATTTGATGTGTTTCGATGCTTTGCAATTATTATCTTTATGAAGCTTAAAATGTCCCATCTTTGGCCAGTGGAAGATCTTCAATCTGTCTCCTGACTCCTTTTGACACAACCATCGTGGTTTTGACAGCTTCCTTGCTATCTGGCATGACGAGGTGACCCAGCCTCATCTGCTACTGTCGCTGCTCGAGACAGGGACTGAGCCGTTTCTTCATGAAGCCCTGTTTTACTTTCTGTTTTCAGGGGCAAGTGGTATTTCAAGACCATGATCTGGGCGCTCCTTGCTGCCAGGTTGGTCTTTGTTTCTAGGCTTTCTTAGTGGCCAGCACTACACAGACGCACGTGTATACATCCATACGTGTGCATACACACACACACATAGGTAGTGCTATACATAGATATGTATTTAAAGGTAAAATACTCCATAGCTCACACTGACACTCCCAGTTCAGTTTCGGTGCTTGACCTCTCTATATTAGAGTAGTATCTCCTTGGTTCCACGTCAGGAATCCTGCTTCTCAGGGATGGGGAGAATCAAAGAATTAGAATATCCCACAGTTACCAATTTGCTTCCTCTCACACTGCATCCGCAACAGTCTCAGAATGATGGCACCGAATCTACCACGACCAAGTTGGTTTCCGAAAGTATTGAAAGTTCGTTTTGCAGATGCCGCCCCCTTCTACCCCGAGTTGTACTGTGTCCACACTGGCGAAGCATACCACCGTCACACACTGTGACTGCTCCTTGTCAACCCTCTTTTCTCGTTGTTCCACAAGGCATTACACACTGACCAATCTTTGTATCAATGTCTCTCCACTCATCTTGGTTTTATCTGAAGCTTGTTCTCTAACAGTTCCCACAGAAGGGCTCGTGTGAGCAGCGTTCTCCGGTTCTTGCAGGTTCATGACAGTTTGTCTAGTCTCTATGCTTGAAAGTCAGTTCTGCTGTGTCTAAAATCCTTCAATCTTTCTCTCTCCCTCCCTCTTTCTTTATTCTTTTTCTTTTTCTTTCTTTTTGAGTATCTTAAATGTTTTTCTTCTGACATAAAACATTGAACATTGCTGATGAAAAGTCTAATTATCGGCACAGTGGCTCACGCCTATGATCCTAGCACACTCCGGGAGGCCAAGGTCAGGAGTTCAAGACCAGCCTGAGCAAGAACGAGACCCCCCCGTCTCTACTAAAAATGGAAAAATTAGCCAGGCATGGCGATGTGAGCCTACAGTCCCAAGTACTTGGGAGGCTGAGGCAAGAGGATCGCTAGAGCCCAGGAGTTTGAGGTTGCTGTAAGCCAGGCTGATGCCACGCCTCTGTAGCCCAGGTGACAGAGTGAGACTCTGACTCAGGAGAAAAGAAAAGAGAAGAGAAGAGAAAGAAAAGAGAAAAGAAAAGAAGAAAAGCCTAATTATCTATTTTTTTCTACCACAAGTCACTTATTCTTTTTGCCTAGATGCCCCAAAAATTTTTTCTCTTTCCATTTTTCTTAAACCTAGTAATTTTTCTAGAATATGGTCAGTCTGGGATGATATTCTCAGTTATGTGATATACTCTTTCAATATGTAGTTTCAAATCTTTTTTTTTAATTTCAAGAAAGTTGTCTTGAATTATGGTTTTTAGAATTTTTTTGTTCCCTTTCTTTGCATCTCTTCTTTAGGGACTCCTGTTGTCTGTATGTTAGGTCTTCATAGCCTGTCTTCAATATTTGTCTCTTCCTCTTGGATATTTTACTTTTTTCTTC
>RJWJ010020775.1:0-28689 GCA_004363605.1 Indri indri | reverse complement strand
TCTGCTTCTCCCCTCCCGCGGTCCCCGCTCCCCCTTCCCGGAGCAGCTCTTGGGGCTCCAGCGCCGCGTAACCGCAGCGTCAGCACATCCGGGCCTCTCTTGCTTGGGTTTGGGTTTGTTTCTTAAATCGCGAAAATCCATTTCCCCCCAGTGGGCGGGGGCCTTGCTGGCGATGGGGGCCCGGCCTGCTGCCCCGGGCCCCGCCCGCCCCAGGCCCGGCATTGATCCCGCGTCTTACAGTACATCGCATTAGCCCTAATGGTTTAGCTGATGATTCAACTTTTTTTTCGTTAAAAGCAGCCCCTCAGTCCTCACCCCTCCTCTGCCTCCTCCTCTCCCGGCCACGCCGGCCCCTCTGCGGCGCCCCCGAAGCCCGGCACTTTCAGGACCCGTTGGCCCATAGAGAGGTGGCTCCTGGAACTGGGGCCGGGAGCGCAGCGCATAGACGCCTCTAGGCGAGCACGCTCCCCGGGGCAGCGTCGGGGGAGGGGCTGAGGCTGTTTGGTATCTTCAGGGGACCTTGCAGGCCCCCTACTCGCCGCGACTAAAATTCACAATCTAAACCAGATCCAACCAGACACGTCTGAAGTCAGATCCTTGAACCTCCAACGTTAGCAGAATCGCAAACGATCTGGAAGCTGGGGCTCCCCTGCGTCCTCGTGGAAGGGCTCCAGGCCCAGGGACGGCAGTCACTTCCGGGAGGAGCCGATTGAAACCCGCGCCCCGCCAGGTGCCGAGACCCGGGGTGGGACCCCCGAGGCTTTGCGCGGCCGGCCCGGAAACCTCGGGGGAAGGAGGAAGGGAGGGCAGCCCTGGACCCCACGTCCCAACGAGGAGGGCCCTAGGCAGAAAGAACAGGAATGCCGCTCGGAGGCTCCGACTCACCCAGGAGGCAGGGGACCGGGCCCAGTGCGATCTGCCACCGACGCCTCCAGTCTGGACTGCCTTTAATTTCACAAGGAAATGCTGTTCGTTGCAGAAAATTCAGAAAATGTAAGCAATGAAAAAAAGGCACCCCCCAATCGGACTACCTGGCGATAGCCAGAATTTTCAATGTTTTCCCCCATTATTTGTTTTTAAAATAGGCAATACATTGCCATGGCGCAAAATTCACACGTGTAAACAGGTGTACTGCGGAAAGGCTTTCCCCCCTCCTTAGAAATGGGAGGTGAATTTATGTCCAGAGAAAAGCGCAAATCTTGAGTGCAATTCGATTCAATTTTGTTGAACGTTCACACCTATGTAGCCACTATCCGAATCCCCCCTAATGTAGAAGGAAAAATGTCTACGTAGATGCCTAGAAGTAAATTACTGCGCACAGTTTAAGAGTCCGCCGCCGCTACGAAAAGTATAAAAACCACCAGAAAAGATTCCCCACCAGAGGACACGATTGCCAACCCTACAGCTCTCTGCTCCTACCTGTCTCTGTATTTCCAAATAGTTTGTTACGCTGCTATTTTTTTATTTCATTTTCTTCTGTTTTTTTGTTTGTTTATTTATTTTTTTAAGTACCTGTCAGTTGCCGACTGCTCCCGTGGAAGATGTGACATTCCCTTGCTCACAGGCCACTCAGAAGCACTGAGGACCCTTCCCTCCCCTTCTCCTCAAAATGCTGTCCTGCTCTGGACTGTGTTCAGCAGCTTCCGTCTCATAAACACTCCTCGAAGCTGGGCGTGAATGTTTTTCTCTAGTCCTCGTTTCCCCCCTTGGTTTTTATGTTCCTGTCCTTCATCTGTCCCCAGACTCCCTTCCGGAGTGCTGGTCTCCTCTGCAGGGAGTGAACCCCAGGGACCCCACCACATCAGTGCAGAGGTTGGGGGGCCAGCCTGGGGCTTCTATAAGCCCCTCCTTTTTCCAGTCCCCCATCCCACTTCCAGAGGGCAATTCTAGAGCTTCTGTGGCTCAGCTGCCCTTCCTGCCCTGCCCCCACATTCTCCTGACCCCCCACAGGGCAGTGTTTGGGGAGGGGCTGGATGCTGTGGGTGACATTCCCAAAGACTTTTGAGCCTTCCCTCGCTACTGCTGTGTCACATTTCACTCCCAGTTCACCTGCCAGAGGCAGATGTGCTTGCCAAGCACAGACTGAATCTGGAAGAGTCCTGGCGACGTTCCAGGGCTGATGAGTCCCTCGAGGTGGATCCTCCTCTAGCCTCCCTGGGACGCCCTCATTGGACGAGGCCCTATTAGGTACCAGGGCAAGCAAGCCTTCCTTGTCTCCACCAGGACTCCATTACCTGGAGGTTCCCCGGGCACCTGTGCCCCACCCCTGGCTCCACTGGTTGACCCCTTGCCTGTCCTCCTGTCACCTGTCATTGCATTACTTGACATTCTCTGCGGTCACTGCTTTCTTCTGTCTGACTCTTTTGTGAAACCGAGGGCTCCTTGGGAGTGGGAATCAGCCCAGCAAGCAGCTTGGGACTGCCTGTGGTGGGTGCTCAGTCACTGGGTGTTGAATGAGAAAGCAGCTTGGCCCTCGCTGCAAGCTCAGCCTTCCATGGCCAGCCAGCTGGGGCTCGAATCCGAATCCAAACCTGTGCAATGAAGCTAGTAATATGGGTCCTTCAGGTTTGAAGCAAGAGCCTGGCAAGTGCGTCCACACTGAACAAGCCAGTGGGGAGCTCGGGGGCCCGGACAAGCCCCGGGCAGTGCAGGGCACTCCAGTTCTCCACAAGGGAGGTTGCAGGGCGGCTACTGTGTAATGACTCATTATCCTGGAGGGGTGTGTTTTGTGCATGAGAAAGATGTGAGAGAACAAAAGAAACTTAGTGCTTCTCCTTTGAAGATCAACACTGTTTATTGACATTGACCTTCACACTTCTTTATTTGTAGATTTATTTCAGGACGTAAAATGTAAAATCCCTCACTGTGATTATGGCTACGAAAATAGTTTGAAGGTTGCCGGATCATGTTGGAATTATTATTGTTATCTACTACTCCATGTTTTTAAGCATTTTTCTTCCTATCGTTCTTAGGTATTGATGAGGGATCTCCACAGACAGAGCATCCATAGGATGGAGAGGTAGATTAGACAGGTAGGAGTGCACAAGCAATTTTAAGCAATTGGCTCATACAACTTTGGGGCGTGGCAAGTGCAAAATTTGTAGGGCAGGTGCCCGGGCTGGGAATTCAGGCAAGAACTGATGCCTCGTTGAGTGCAGACTTTCCAGGCAGCAGGCTGGACACCCAGGCAGGGTGTGTGTTGCAGTCTGGAGGAGAACCCTCCTACTTCATGGACCTCGTCCTTTGCTCTTAAGACCTTCACCTGATTGGATGAGGCCCACCACATGTGCTTTTCTCAAAGTCCACTGATACTAATCTAAAAAATACTTTCATAGCGACATCTTGGCTGGAGTCTGAACAAACAACTGGGCACCACAGCCTAGCCAAGCTGACACGTAACACTGACCTTGACAGGTCAGGGTTCAGGTTCACATATGAATTTTAACATCTTCCCTTGACACAGAAACACAAGAACATCGGCATTAATGCTTTCACTGGCACTGTGGTAACTGTGTGGACTGGTCTGAGCTCCCGTGAGCCTGGGGCTCTTCCTCCCACTCAGGGTGTCCCCGGTGCAGCCCCACCCTGGGAGCAGCTGTCACACTCAGGGCAAGGCCACAGCCCTCCAGCACTTCTCCAGAGGTACGATGAGATCTGCCCTCCCTGCCAGACTGGGCTCCTGGGGGGCAGGGACGCGTGTCCTTCACATCCAGGTCCCCAGCGCCCCCCAAAGCCAGGCCAGTGCAGGGGGAGGTGGTGGGCAAAGGCGGGGCACTGTTCCTCCCACACTGTCTGGGTGAGGGGAGCAGGAGGGAGGGTCACAGCACACACTTCATCTCAGGCTGTTGAAGATGTAAACGAAAAATCAAAAAGCTTTATAAAAAGGCTTAAAAGTACTGGTATGTTTTTATCTGATCTCAGGGTGAGAGGAGGTGGGTCCATTCTCCCTTCTGGCTGTTGCTAACTGAACCCTTTGGAATTTTAGCTGGGGCATGAGAAGTGCAGCAAGGTCCAGATCTTTCTCTTATCAGGAAGTTGGGGACCCTTGCATGCCTTTCCCTGTCCGTCCTGGCTGCCTGGAGTGGGCTATAATGGTCAGATGGAGATAGTCACTCAGAGCAAAGCCGAGCCTCAGCCAGAAGGAGACGGTCCCTGACGCCTGGGCAGAGCCTCGCTGCCCCATACCCTGGACTGTTTGCCAGCTTACATCATTATGTGGGAGACAAATAAAACCTTCTGTCCTGTGTAAGCTGCTGCGGCTTGGTTTCTATTTAGAACAGAGTCAACATTCTAACGAATACAGGAGGCATTTCTAAATTGGGCCAGTCAGGATATGTGTTTGGGTGCTGACCAAGTGTTGACCACAGCATTTGTAAGACAAGTCTGGAGGTGCCAGCCCAGGACTGGTGTGGCCAGGGGCCCAGGGACCCCTTCTCCTTGGTTTTCTGCCATCCTCAGTGGATGGGTTTCCTCTTCCGGGTCACAAAACGGCTGCTGAAGCACCAGCCTTTACATTCCTGTCTTATTCAGGAATAAGGGGAAGGGCAAGAGGCAAAGCCGGGCCTCCTCTCTACTTTGGAAGATGGCTCAGAGGCCTTTTTCATTGACTTCTGCTTTCATCTCTTCAGTTAATCCTCTCTTGGAAGAGTTTTGTTACTCTGCAGAGGGGGAGATAGGTATTCAGAGGTGACTTGGAGACACCAGAGGGGAGAATTCACCGAAGAGAAGGCTGTGAGCTATGGCCACAAATGAGCACCAAAACTAGGACTTTTAAAAGACTTTCAGTTGGCACCACACCGCTGCTGCTGCCTCCCCGAGGGTCAGCCAGTGACCCCACTGAGCCCAGCCAGTCCCCATGCCTCGGTCCAGCAAGCATCACCTCCTGTGAGGCAGGATGGTGCAGGGCAGGGAGCCCAGGGAGCGGTGCCAGGCAGGCCTGCAGGGAGCCCCAGCGCCCCACTCTCTGGCTGTGTGACTTTGGGGGATACTCTTGACCTCCCTGAGCTGCAGCGTCCTCCTCCGTCAACACGTACGGTAGCTGCTCAAAGAACGAGTCAATGTCGTAGCTCTCTACTCAAAGCGCAGTGGAGCAAACGCCCAGACACAGCGCTGGCGTCTCAGGTGGTTCCAGGCAGTTACACTCCTCCCTGAAGCCACATTCAGGGGACGTCTGCCTTGCTGGGTGAGCCCGTCTGTTATTTTCATTACAAATTGCCCCTCGATTGGCTTACCCCAAAGCCCGTTACCCAAAATAGTGTCAGTGATCGCCCAGTGAAGGCAGGCTCAGTACTCATCTTCCTCTCCCTGCAGCCCCTCAGAGCCTGGGCGGGGGGCTTGGAGAGGGAGTTTGGAGACAGGAGATGCCAGGAGAGCCCCCGTGGCAGGAGGCAGGTAACCAACCACCTCTCAGTGTCTGGGGAAGGGGCTCCCTGCCTGAGGACCAACTTCATTAAAGATCCTGTCCCTCTCAAACCGTTCAGAGGAGCGGCCTCCTGTCGGTGCCTCCAGGAGACGGGGCCTGGGTTCGGGGTCCTCCGGCTGTGCTCCCCAGCTCATGAACACACCCACTGCCTGGCCTTGGGGAACCAGCGGAGGGGCGTGTGTGCCCCCATGTGCCCAGGCCAGCGCTGTGGCGTGGAGACTTATCAGCCCAGAATGTCAGTGCGGCCCACTTCATTGAGAAGCACAAGTTCAAACTCCTTCCCCTTAGGGGCAGCGTTCAGCCTCCTTGTTTTACGGTGGAGGTCCAGAGAAGTCCAGAGCCTCACTCAAGGGCACGCGGTAGACCAGTGGCCAAGACAGCAGGTCCCAGGCCTCCTCTCGCCCTCCGGGGGTCCTGGCCTGAGGCCCACGGAGCCTTTGATGAATGAGCTTCAGGGAGTCTTGTGCCAAACTGGGGTGTCTGTGCCTGTGTTCAAGAGAGGGTCCCTAGACTGCATCAGATGCTCACAAGATGCCCCAAAGGTCAAGTACAATGAAACCTCCTGGAGTGGCGTGCTGACAGCTGTCCATCTGTCCGGCTCTTTACCCACGGGAGCTGGGAGCAGCCACTTCTGCACCCATCGAGGGCTTGGGCCTGGGGTCCCTGTGGCTCTGCCATGTGGAAAGTGGGTGGCCTGGTGCTGCCTCTGACAGACTGGCCCAGAGGGCGCGGCCCAGGTGTGGATTCCCAGGAATCAGAACCAACCGGTCCACAGGGACCCAAAGGTGACAGAATTCTGTCTGCTGGGCTCTGTACCTCCTGGGGAGGTGACTCAGGGCTGTCCCCGAGTACAGCTATGGAAAGAAGCCCACCGTGAAGACCCAAACCCTCTGCAGATCCTGCGTGTCCTTCCCGCGTTGTAGGGGTCCCATAGCCAAGGTGGCACACAGGCGTTCCCTGTGCAGCAGTGATGCTCCCTGGCCTCAGTTTTTGCATTTGCAAATTAGAATGCGATTCTGACTTCCCTGCACTAGGCCGGGGGACCCAGAGATGGATTCTGGGTCCCCACCCTGGGGGAGCCCAGACCTGCTGAGGAGGAGGCAGCTATGCCTGGAGGTGGGCGCTATCCTGGTGACCAGACATGAGTGGCAGCACAGTCCCCGCCTGGCTGCAGCGGGAGACGCAGAGTCAGACCAGGGAGCGGAGCCCCCATCACAGCTGGGTGAGTGCCGCGCTGACGCCAGCAGGGGCAGGAGTGGGGGGTGTGGCCCAATGCGGGGGAGCAGGTGGCCGAGAGACTATTCCAGATCGAGGGGCTGGTGTGAGCAAGGTGGGAGGTGGAAGGGGTGCAGTGAGTCCTGAGGTCTTGTTGCTGGGACCCCAGCGGCTGGAGTCCAGGCAGGGGCCAGGCCTGGGGGAAGCACTGCCTTGGCTCACGGCAGGAGTCTGGACTTAATGCAAGGGCGGAGCCTAGGTGAGGGGCAGTGCTGGGCTTAATCCCTCTGACACTGGGGGAGCTGTGGTGGCTTCAGAGCGGCAGGTGGAGCCTAGGGCAGTGGGGATGGAGAAAGCCCAGGCCCCCCAACTCGACACCATATGGGGAAGTGTAAAGGGCAGAGCCAACCACCCCAAGGGGGGGCCCAGGACTCTACGCTGTGCAGAGGCTCCCCCCAGGCAGGAGTGGGCGGGTGTGGGCAGGCAGGTGTGGGCAGCTGCGGGTGGGCAGCAGTCAGCTCCCTGGGGGGCTGAAGTGCTGGCTGAGCTCGGGGCTCCCTCTGAAGCGCCACCTGCCTCCCAGCAGCAGTGGCAGGTGCTCTGAGTGGCCGTGTTCACTGTGCAGACTGGGCGGGCCATCCTCCCACCCCCTCCTCCAGCCAGCACCCTGTCTACCGCTCACTGACGCAGTCATTCGACACACTCCCACTGTGTGCCTGCCAGGCGGGGGACTCCGCCGGGTGCTGTCTCTGGCACACGAGTGGGCGGGGAGGCTGTGGGGCTGTGGGACGAGGAGCCCAGAGAGATCAGGGTCCCCCAGCAGCTGGGACACACCCACGGGCCACTCCCTTTGTCACCTGTGTCCCTGCCATTGGGCCCCAAGGCAGGAAGTAAGGGCAGAAGACCCTCGATGAGGACTCTGAGCTGAGGGTGGGGCTAAGTGACAAACCCCAGAGCACACACGTGACCAAAAGGCGCTGTTCATGTTCAGAGCCCCATTTTAAGGGCCCCATTTCCTCCCACCCCACCACAAGGGCAGGGCCTGGCGGGAGAGAGGTCGGGGGTGGGGGGGTTGGGGGAAGCACCCGGGTTGGACCGGGAGTGGGCCCGGTGACAGCTGAAGCCCGCACCGTCAGGGCTCTGGGTGCACTGGTGCTGCCCTGCGGCCTGTGGCTGCCATAACAAGTTGCCAAGAACTGGGGGGCCGAAAACAATGGCAATTTGTTGCATTTCAGTTCTGGAGGCCACTGTCTGAGGCCGAGGTGTCGGCAGAGCCAGAGCCGTGCTCTCTCCAAAGCTCCAGAGGAGGTTGCTTCCTGCCTCGTCCGGCGGTTGGTGGTGGCCAGCACGCTGGGCTTGCGGCTGCATCGCTCCAGTCTTGTTCCAGCTTCTCCCTGTGGCTTCATGTCGTCCCCCCTCGAGTGGGTCTGTGTCCAAAGTTCCCCTTTTCACGAGGACACCAGTCGGCTCCGGTGTGACTTTGCTTACCTCTGCAAAGACGCTATTTCCAGGTTGGGTCTCATTCTGAGGGCCTGGGGTTAGGACTGCAACATACAAATTCTGGGGGACATGATGTGCCCATCACAGCAGCACTGTCTCGCCCTTCTCTGTGCACTGTTCATGAGGAGTGAGAAGTGCTTCACATGGGGTTCACAGCCCCATTTCACAGATGGGAAAACTGAGGCTCTGAGGGCAGAGGGAGAGGGACCCTACTTAGTGTGCCTCCACCCCCCAAGCAGTCAGCCGCACTCTGCTCAGGGAAAAGGAATTTCTCCTGCTGTGATGCAAGGGGCAGGTGACCCTCTGTGGATCCAGTCCCACCTTGTAACAGAGGGAACATTTTTCTCTTTGAAGCTGAAGTTTCCTGCTCACCAAGAAGGTGTGTCTTTGGGTCATGCACCCAGATGGCGAGGGTCAGGGACCAAGGCCCTTGCTTAGGCAGCAGGCTTTGGTCTTCACCAGCTGGGAAAAGCCCTGGCGGTGTCTCCTCACTACTTTATTCATGGCCTGGGTGAGCTTCTGACCTGGCTCAGACGCCAGGCTTGGTGGCATCTTGCTTGGCTGCAAATCTGTTTCCCCACAGAGCAGATCTGGGCAGATCTGAAATAGGGGGAGCAGGGGGAGGGGATTGGGGGGGAGTGGGAAGCCGGGTCTAGGTTTGTCATAGAGCATTTGGCACCTCCAAGCCTGCCTGGAGCAAGTGCCACATTCCCAGCTTCATTCATAACAGGCTATGTGGCCCCAGGCAACTTACTTGCTTTCTCTGGGGCTATTTGTAAAACAAGGGCCTTGAACTAAGGCATTCCAAGTACTCCACCCAAATAAGTCAAAAACAATCATGAAATTTTTGCAAACTCTTTTTTTCCACTTTATCAAAATACCGTAGGCTTTAAGGTTACATTGCCTAATAGGAAATATAATGTGAGCCACGTATGCGATTTAAATTTTCTAGTAGCTACATTAAAAAGTAAAAAGAAACAGGTGCAAATAATTAAATAATAATTTCATCCAATGTGTTCAAGATTATTACCATTTCAGTATGTAATCCATATACAAATATTGAAACATTTTACATTTTTGTACTGAGTCTTTGTCATACCGTGTGTGTTTTGAACTTATAGCATATCTCAATTTGGATGCTGAATTTTCGTTAGAAATACTTGATCCGAATTCAGATACCACAACATTTACAGTTGAAATAGCAGATTCCCGTATCCAGGTGGTTCCAAACAGACTTCACTGCTGTCCAGTAGCAGAATGCAGTGTTGGATTTGTGATTCTAAATCCAGTTTGGTCAGGTGTCACCCTGGACCTGGTGCTCTGGGCAGCCAGAGCCTGCTCCAGTTACCGTAAATCCTGGAGCGCAGGGGCCCATGCCCAGGTCACTTCAGTCACGGGCTCCCCAGCCCACGTCTCCCTAGAGCCGCCTACCCTCCCCTGGGGCACTTCCCACCCCCACAACCCATGCCTCCTGTTTTGGAATCCTGTTTCTTAATTCTTGAGTCCCGAAAGCAATTATGAGCACCGACTGTATGCAGGATGTAGTGAGGGAGGGCTGGCCCCACGTCCTGGAGAGACCACAGTCCTGGCTCGGGTCTGGATGCTGCCAGCTCCTCGGGAGCCGGTTTCCACATCTCTGGCCTGGGAGCCCCCAGCCCCAGCAGCAGTGCTGTGTGACAGCAGAGGCAGTGGTGTGGCCGATGCTCTTTCAGTCCTATGCTGGCTCTTAGGACAGGAGTGTGAGGGCTCAGCACCTGCTGAGGATCAGGGCTTGGTGGTTTCAGTCTGTTGGTGGCATCCTGTACAGAGCAGCTGTTTACAGATGTAGCTTCACCCCAAACAGCATTTGTCAAAGCATGTTCCTCAAAATGTCTTGCTCCTCATGGTGCTAGCAGGTGATTCTCAAGTAGGAGATTCTGCGCTTAAATGTTCTTGGGAGACATTGGATCAAACGAAGCTCAATGAGTTTTAAATTTTTATTTTATTGTGTTTTTAGAGATGGAGTCTAGCTATGTTGCCCAGGCTGGACTCAAGCTCCTGGGCTCAATGGATCCTCCTGCCTCAGCCTCCCCAGTAGCTGGCACTACAGGGCAATAGCTTTTTTCTTCATTTTTTTAACTGCAGAACTTCTCAGAGCCTTGGATGTTGTGATGCCAATTAGGCAGCGAATTCCTGCTTTGACAGCACAGCCTAGCTCTGGGCCTGGTACTTTCAGATACGAATGGAGTCATACTCATCCCTGTGGCCTGTGGTGTCGCTTTTGCACACAGGGGACCCCTGGCTAGCACCCTGCCCTTGGTGGGGGTGGGGGGTGCCTGAGGGTCACCACTGATTTAAACTTGGGCTAAAGAGAAGAACTAAACAACAATGTGCTGGAACTCAGAGGAAGGGGCGGTTATTTTCAATCAGAGGATCAAGGAAGACTGCATGTAGGAGGAGACAACTGAACAGAGCCTGCAGGATGGGCCTAGAGACTAGGGCAGGGATTCTGGGCACGTGATGTAGGGGAGTTCACAGGCTCAGGGGGAGCGCTGCACATGGTCTGATGCCTGGTGGGGTGCGCGGTGTTGGGGCGAGGCATGGGCAGGGGAGCATGAGAGGCAGAAGAAGGAGGGGCCTGCTGAGGACACAGGCACTACTCAGGTGACCCCCCAGGACCACGGCCTTGGAACCCCAGGGGAGTGCGTGAAACCTGGACTCCCGGGCTGGTCCTACTGCCCCAGTCTCCAGGGGTGGGACCCCTTGCTCCAGGGGACTCCCAGGCCCTCGCAGTCTGAAGACTGCTCTGTGAGCCAGGTTGGGGCATTGTGCCACTGCGGCCGGGCAGGGGAGCATCCAGGGCCAGCTGACTCCTGTGCAGACATGACCAGCGCCCCCAGTGCCTGGTTTTTCTCCCCAACAGGCACGCGGAAGGTGGCGCCTCCTCCTATGCGGTACGGAGGGGGGCAGGTGCCTGGTGCTGGTGGCTACGGAGCAAGCAGGACAGTGGAGACCTCTGGACTGTGCCGCTCTCCTGCCTTCTGCTGGCAGCCGGGGAGGCCGCAGGTGCTGGGTGGCGTGTCCCTGAGTGGCCATGTGGAGCAGCATTCCTATGTGGGACATGCAGCGTGAGCAAGAAATAAACATTAGTGCCGTAACCCACCTGAGACTTGTTGGTCAGTACTGTGCAACTTGGCCTACTGTGATTGATGCACACCCATTCCCTTTCGAACAGGGAGTCTCATCCAGGGACACATTTCAAAATGCGCGTGAACACTGATTTTGAGTATTTAAAATAGTTCACATTCCCCTTCTTCTTTCCCTTTCTCTCCTTGCCTCTCCCTCCCTCCAGGGTGGCAGCTAGGCTATATGCCATCTTTGTGGACGTTTGGAAAAGGCTTGCTCTCTGGGCAGATGCAGTCTTGGGCTGCTCAGCTTGATGAGCAGTGAGTGAGCTGAATTTTGGCCTTGACCCAACACCTTGGCCAGGCAGTTTTGAGCAGTGCACAACCTACACAACAGTACAGGGGGACTCAGCCATTCATCCATCCCCAAATTGAGCATAGACTAAGCGACAGGTGCTGAGTTGGGCCCTACAGATTCAGAGAGCATAAAATGCTCTGTGTACCCTGAAGGAGCTCACATTGGAGACAGTAAACAAGATGTAGAATGGCCCCCACTCTGGTCAGCATCGGGGGAGAGGCTCTAAGGGAGGCTCTGCCCAGGGGATGCACAAGGGCTGTGGGGGCAGGGAGGGAAGCTCCTGAGCAGGACAGGGTGGGCAGAGAACACTGGGCGAGGCAGGCTGCTCAGTTTTCTATAGGTGGGTGCTCCCGCAGGTAGCCGGAAGGGTGAGGTGGGGGATGGGAGAATAGTGAAGATAACGTACACCAGAACCTTCCGGACTCTTGGCTAAGAGTCGCCAAGCTGCCTTTGCTGCTACGGAGAGGTCGTCGATTCTGGATTCAGAGGAGGGACAACTGCAGGTCTGGGTCTTGGCGGATACTCCTTGCCCTCCCCTCCCGCCTACTGTGCCCATCTGTCCCTGGCTCCATAACCGTGATGGAAACGGAGCAGCAAGTGTCCAGCCCAGGCCGGGCGCAGCAGGAGGGCTCTGCAGAGCGGGCAGCCCCGGGGGGATTCCTTTTTCAGTAACAGCTGTATCGACATATAATTCACGTGTCATAAAATTCTCCTTCAAAATGTACAATTCTGTGGTGCTTAGTTTATTTTTAGAATTGTGTAACCATAGCACTACTCGATTTTAAAACATTTTCACTACTCCCGAAAGAAACCCGGTACCCTTTCACAGTCCCTCCCCGTCTGCCCTCCCCGCCCCGCGACCACGCGCATTTGCTCCATCTCTGTGGACATTTACGTAAACGGAATCGGATAGTAGGTGGCCTTCCGTGTCTGACTTCTGTCACTTGGCATAATCCTTTCCAGGTGTGTGTCAATGCTTCACTCCTTTTTTATGGCAAAATAATATTCCACTGCATAGATATATAACTCTTTGTCTATTTGGACATTTGGGTTATTTCCATTTTTTGGCTGTTGTGAATAATGCTGCTATGTACATTCATGTACAGTTTTTTTATGTGGGTGTATGTTTTCAATGCTCTTGGGTATACACCTAGCAGCAGAACTGCTCAGTCCTGTAATATCTACATTTCTGAGGAACTTCCAGACGCTCCCACGATGGCTGCACCATGTGACCAATGGTCACCCTGCTGTGACCAGCAGGGTCTGAGGGTTTCAATTCCTCCACATCTTCAGCAATACTGCTATTACCTGACGTTTTGCTTCCAGCCATCCTGGTGGGTATAAAGTAATATCTAACTGTGGTTCTGATTTGCATTTCCCTGATGACTGATGATACTGAATATCTTTCCATCTGTTTCTGTGCCATTTGTATATACTTTTTGGAGAAATATCTATTTGAAGTCTATTTGAATCTTTTGACTATTTTTTCCCTCCCCTCCCTTCCCCTCCCTTTCCTTTCCCTCCCCTCCCTCCTCTCCCCCTCTCCTCCCCTCCCCTTCCCTTTTCCAGAGTCTTGCTCTGTTGCCCCGACTGGAGTGCAGCGGCATCATCATAGCTCACTGGAAACTCAAACTCCTGGGCTCAAGCCATCCTCCTGCCTCAGCCTCTCGAGTAGCTGGGACCACAGGCGTGCACCACCTTGCCCAGCTAAATTTTCTAACTTTTGTAGAGATAAGGGCTCGTTACGTTGCCCAGGCTGGTCTTGAACTCCTGGCTTTAAGCAATCCTCCTGCCTCAGCCTCCCAAAGTGCTAGGATTACAGGCACAAGTCACCACACCCGGCCTCTTTGACTATTTTTAAATTGAGTTATTTGCCTTTTTACTGTTGAGTTGTCAGAGTTCTTTATATATTCCACATGCAGGTCCTGTATCAGATATGTGTGTTGCAAATGTTTTCTCCCATTATTTGGGTTGTCTTTTTATTTTTCTTGTGTAGTTCTTTGAAGCACAAGCTTTAAACATTGGTGAAATTATTGGGGGGAATCCTAAGCCTCAGATAATAAGTGACAATGGCGTCTATCACATGCCAGAGTCATGTATATATCGCTCCCTTTAAGCCTCGCTCCAACCCATGAAGCCAGGATTGCCATGTTCCTAGGTTATAGTTGTGGAAATGGAGTGCTAGACGGTCACATAAGAGCCTCAAGGAACGAGGCCAGTAGCTGATGCAGGCAGGATTGGAACTCATCTGCTGGCTTCACAGTTCTGCTATTAACCAGCACATTGTGGGGCCTGAACTGCTGCCTTTACCATTCAGGGGAGAGACAGGTGACTGGGAGTTGTGCCAAGAGGCATGGTTGACTCTTGAAAACCGTGAGTCTTCAAGGGAGGGAGAGTGCTCTTTCAGGAGTGGGGCATCAGAACATGGGCTCCCAGGCTCCCAGCAGGCAATGATGTTGCCGGGCTTTACTACATCTTGGCTGCTCATGTCAGTCTCTCATTCCCTCACGAAAGAGCCCATCTTCCCCATCACCCTCATTACCACCATCATCATGACCATGATCACCATCAACATCATCACCATCACCACCACCACCATCACCACCCATCACCATCACCATCACTGTCATCACCATCACCATCACCATCACCACCACCATCACCATAACCACCATCACCACCATCACCAACATTATCACCCACCATCACCCTTATCACCATTAGCACCATCACCAACATCATCATCAGCATCATCACCATCACCATGATCACCATCACCAGCATCACCACCATCATCAACTTTATCACCCACCATCGTCACCATCATCATTATCATCATTGTGGTGGCACTGAGAAGGTCTACTGAGCCCCTCACTTGGGGCCAGCCTGGAGCTCTATGCTTCACAACTCTTACAGTTCAACCATCCCAGCTGGCCAGGTTCACAAAGGAGCAGTCATTTACCCCACACCCCACACCCCCATAGTACCCAATGAACCTGACCCTTGCTCTTAGCCAAGCACTGCCCACCCATCTTACAGATGTGCAAGTGGAGGACTGGTATCAGGGACTGAGGGAAGGGGGTACTAGAGCAAAATCCTGGCCAAAGCTGAGGGTTGGCCAAGTGTCCCCAGACTGTGGCCTCCAGGAAGAGATGCTCCGGAGATCCCTGGAGAGGGAGGCTGGGGCTGGGCTCCCAGGCGTGAAGCCATTCTGCAGGAGGGCGGGGGTTGGGGATGGTGGCCGACCCTATCAATTAGTGTAATTAGGCGTCAGGATGGAGACCCAGGCGCTAATTGCCTGGTGGCCAGCAGAGGTGCTCAATAATGGATTAGCTGAGTGCTGTGGCCACGGCAGAGATGGCCTTGGCCTCCCAGGGTCAAGGCCAAGTGCTCCAGGGATGCTTCCTCTCCTGGGCACAGCCCAGCCCCAGCAGCTGTGCGATCCCCCCCACTGCCCTCTCCCCAGGACTGAGAAAAGCTGGTTCTGGGTCCACCTTGCCATAGCCTAGGTGGGCAAATGTTGTGGTCACAGGTGTCCTGAGGCCTCAGTCAGGTCCTGGGGGGCCCTCCCACTGCCAAGACCCCTCTTTTCACACGTGGGCTGAGCTCTGAGGATTTAAGCCCCCTCTCTCCAGGAAGCACTAGGTCAGGCAGGACCCTCATTGAGGAC
The DNA here is from genome assembly GCA_004363605.1 of Indri indri. Taxonomy (NCBI): domain Eukaryota; kingdom Metazoa; phylum Chordata; class Mammalia; order Primates; family Indriidae; genus Indri; species Indri indri. Next base: position 13,420 of record RJWJ010020775.1, on the reverse strand, counting down.
ACCCCTCCCTGCTCCTTGGTCCCCTCCTCTGTAGATGGGGATCACTGCCCACCTTGCATGCCCATGGGGGATGGGAGGGGTCCGTGTTCCTGAAAGGTCCTTGCAGGACCTGCCTCCTGGGGCTGCTCAGCCCTGTTAGTGGAACCTGACGGCCCAGTCGCAGCCCACCTGGAATGGTCCCTGTCATCCAGCCCTGACTCGCCTGGGCCAGGTGCTGGGCTTTCTCCTGAGGGCAAGGGGGAGCTACTTAAGGGCTCTGAGCAGGTGCCACATGCAGGATGGGAGGGCGTGTCCTGAGCCCAGCAGGTGTAGGGGGCAGGCACAGGTGTGCTAGACCTTAGGGGACAGTAAGGTGAGGCCCTGGGACTGACCCGAGGGAAGGGAGTCTCTTCACCACCCTCAAGTTTCAGCTATAGGCCCCCTCCTCCAGGAAGTCTTCCTGCTCTGCCCCTGGGACCTTATAACCTCACCTTCTCTGTCACTGACCCCATTTCCTGCTATGGGCCACGGGCCTCGTGTTCCCCTACCCTCCCCACCCGGGCAGGCTGGACCCTCCATCTGCCTCCCTCGGCACAGGGCAGGCACCCAGGCACACCTGGCGGGGCCAGCCATCCTGCGGTGCGTCTCTGCTGGGTCCCACCTCCTCACGCAGCAGCTCTGTGGCAGCCGAGATTTTGGTTTTTTTTTTCAGTTTAGTTAATGGGCTTTACTTCTAGAGCAGTTTTGGGTTTACAGAAAAGTTGAGCAGAAGTACAGAGAGTTCCCACTTGCCAACCCCAGCCCCCCGCGCCTTGCGGCAGTGTGGGCAGCTGCCGGCCTGGCTGCACACGCTGTGGCTAACCGGTGTCTGTGGCTTGTGTGGGCTTTCCTCTTGGGGTTGCACACTCCATGGGCTTTGACAAATGTACAGCGACACGTGTCCACCACTGCAGTCTCGCACAGAGCAGCGGCGCTGACCTAAAGGTCCTCTGCGCTCTACCTCATCCCTCCCTGCCCCCGTCCCCTGGCAACCACCAGTCTTTTTACTGTCCCCATAGTTTTGCTTTTTTCCAGAGTGTCATGTAGTTGGAATCACACTCTGTAGCCTTTTCAGACTGGCGTCTTCTACTCGGCAATATGCACTTACGTTTCCTTCCTGCCTTTCTGCGGTGTGACAGCTTGTGTCTTTTCAGCACTGAATAATATTCCGCTGTACAGATGTGGCACAATTTATTTACCCACTCCCCTACTGAAGGATATCTTGGTTGCTTCCAGTTTTTGGTGACTGTGAATGAAGCTGCTGTAAATACCATTTGCAGGTTTTTGTGTGGATGTAAGTTTTTAACTCATTTAAGTAAATACCAAGGAGTGCAATTGCTGGATTGTACAGTAAGACTACGCTTAGTTTTTCAAGAAACTGCCAAACTGTCTGCCCAGGCAGCTGCATTTCCCCCCGGTGGTGAGCGAGGGCTCCTGTTCCTCGCCGGCACTCGGTGCTGTCTGTGTTCTGCATTTTGGCCGTTGTAACAGGTGTGTAGTGGTGTCTCCTTGTTTTAATTTGCAATTCCTTGACTACATATGATGATTTCACGGGCCTGTTTGCTTTCTGTGTACCTGCTCTGGTGTCTGCTAAGATCTTTGGCCCATTTTCAATTGGGTTGTTTGAGTTTTAAGTGTTCTTTGTACTCATTCTCTTCACAGTGTCTACTGCAGAGCGGTTTTTAATTTTCATGAACTAACAAACTTCAATTTACCAGTTTTTTCTTTCAAGGATTGTGCTTTTGCTGTATCAAAAGTCATCGCCAAATCCAAGGTCACTTAGATTTTCCCCGGTGTGAACTTCTGGGGGTTTTCCCGTTGTCTGTGATCCATTTTGAGTAAATTTTTTGTGGAAGGTGTAAGGTCTGGGTCTAGATTCATGCTTTTGCATGTGGATGTCCATTCACAGGACTTCGAGCAGCAGCTTCCTTCCATCTCCTCTTGAGGCTGCCTCTGCTGGAGCCTCTGCTCTGGACCTAGCAGTGGGATCCCGGTTCTGGGCCCAAGGTGGCCTCGTTGGCCAGGTGCTGTCCTGAGAACCCTGGCACACATATTCCGAGTCCTTGGGAGAGGAGCCCTGGTCCCCATGCGAGGTGTGAAGGCATTCAGGCCAGAGAGGCCTGGGTTGGGCCCTGAGCCTCTGAGCTTTGGCTCACGGCACTGTGGTGGCCTCTGGACCTGGGTGACCAGTCCTTGCACCCCACTGGAGGAGCGGTGGGCTGTGCTGAGGTCTAGCAGGCCCCGGGTGGGAGGGGGATCTGTCGCCCTGTGTGAGCAGAATCGTGATGCTCTCGGGGGCAGGGGGCAGCAGTCAGAGAGGAATCTCTGGAGGAGGCCAGACGAAAACCTGGCCTGAAACTGGCCGAGAGGCCGGGGCTGCTGGATAAACCCCGTGGAGTGGACTGGCGCATCCACCCCCTCCGCCCACACTCCACTGGCCAGGTCCTGCCAGTTCCAGCCCCGACACTTTTCTGGGGTGCACAGTCATCACCTTGCCCTGCCTGCCTGCCTCCCTGCCTCGTCCTCCATGCCTGCCCCTCCCTCCAGACCTCCACACAGCAGCCAGCGATATCTGCAGCTGCAAAGCCCCCACGGATCTGCTGGCCCGGGTGTCCTCCAACCGTACTCCTTGGGGGTCGCAAGGACTTACCTGACCTGCTCCTGCCCCAGAAGCAGAGATGGAGAAAGGAGCCGAATGCAAACAATTGATTTTGGGGGTGCAAGGCCCATAAGCAAGGAAGGGTGTGAGGCCAGCCAGTTACCATCTGGAGACAACCCCATCTCCCAGACACACATCCCGGGTTATCCCACGGTGGGGCTGGGTGCTGGGGTTGCCACACGCCAAGCCCCAGCCACTGGCTGAGGGCTGCTGGGAGGGTGTGGGGATGCCCTTGGCACCCCTGCAGGCAAAGAGATGTAGCCCTGGCAAAGGGGAAAAGGGCCACAACCGTAGGGGCGACGGGGCGGCAGGTGCCGCGGGCTCAGAGCAGTAGCAAGCGGGAGAGCTGAACAGAGCAGGCCTCCAAGCAGGGGCACGGGTGGACCATGGCCAGGAGGATGCGCCCTAACCGCCGAGTGCCCAGGGGACTGGTCCTCCCGGAGCCTCTGGGGCTTCCCTGTCATCCCGCACAAAGACCAGGCCCACCTGGGACCAGAGGGGACACAGAGCCGTCTTGGAATGAGTGGAAGCTCCATCTTCAGGTCCTCAGAGTCTGAGAGGCAGCCCTGTTCCAGCTCCCACGCGCCGGCCCCTGCGGCTCTGCTGCGGTCTGCCTGGGGCGGGGCCCGAGGTCTGCGTTTCCAACAGCTCCACGCGGTGCCCAGGCTGCCAGTCCAGGGGCAACACCTTGAGGAGCCAGGCATGAGCTCCAGACAGCCATATACATTCTGAAATGCTACCCAGAACCTTCTAGAAGCAGCTTTGATTAAAAAAAAAAAAGTTTGGTTTCTCTTTCTGGCTCCAGAGCTAACCGGCTGTGTATCTTTGGGAAAGTCATGACCCTCTCTGGTCTGCAGTTTCTTCATATGTAAAAGGAAGGAAGCCATAAAAATTCCGGGACTAAGCCATGAAAATTCTATGATTGAAATGACAAATCCTGTTGGAGCACTTTCAGGTGTCAGGCAGTATTCATTTATGACCATGAATCTAGAGAACATTGTCCCCATTTTACAAACACCAAGACTGAGGCTCAGAGGATTTTCCTGCCAGCTTTGCGCCCGAGTCTGCTTGCGGCACAGCCCCTGCTTTCCCTGCATCCCGCCGTGTCCCGTTCCCCCTTGGGGAATAAAATAAAACTTCCTCACAGTGAGAGATGAGACGTGAAAAGGGTTTGAATTTCTAAACCCAGAGAACAATCACCACTTAGGCAAAGGCTTTTGTGGTCTCTTACGATTTCCTCCGAAATGTGGAAGGTTCGTTCTACGCGTAGCAGCGCAAAGGGGAGAGTCTGGAGACAATAAAACCGGCATTCTCGTAATTAGCTCTTAAACTGCTCCTCTGTGTAAAGCCCCCCAGCCCAAGCTCCGTCTTGCTTCTTGCACATTCTTACTATACAAATCTGAACCATTTTTGACAAGATTTTTGAGTTTTGTCAGATGTGAATTGTTAAGATTTAATTGAAAAAATGAACAGAAGGCAGCCACTATTGCAAAGGGAGTGACCCAGAACCAATTAGAATTTAGTAACAATTGACCATTCACCACTGCAATCCATGTCGAGGATCAGATTAAAGCCACTTTAATTCCCCCACCCCCATTCCTGAACTCAAAATATCATTAGTGGAAGATTTCCCTGAATTTCTTGCCAATCAATTTTCCTGGTTTTAAAGGTGAAGTTCAACCGGGGGCTGTGCGGAGGAGGGTGCCGGCCCTATCTCCTGGGCTGAGATGATACACAATATAGGTTACCATCTTGAAAAAACAGGTCAGGCTGAGCAACATTCCTCGTCAAATTGCTGTTGACAGCCCAAACAGGACATGGAGAGGACCACAAAAAGGGCCTTTCATCTGGAGACAGCACAGCGTATAATTGGTCATTCTTCCCTCCTTTGGCCTCTCCTTCTCAGCCGGGGGAAAGTTCCCAAACAAAGCCAGGGCTTCCCAAGGCAACTTCTTAATCCTTTATGGCAGATGCCCCTGGGGAAGTGTCAGCTGAGAGGACAAGGCAGGGCGCTGGCTGGGCCCTCGTGGGCACGGTGCCTGGTGCATAGTAGGCACGCAGTAGGCGCTTTATTACAGCTGAATGAGTGAACAGATGATATCGGGAGTGGGCAGCCTTTGGCCCAACAGCCCTGCCCAAGCAGGAGGGCAGTCACAGAGCAGATGTGTGCAGAGTGGCTTTCCCGGATCCGTTCCAGCCACTCTCTGTGTGAGCCCAGCCACCCCACGGTGGGGACTGAGGCTACGTTCAGACAGACACGACTCCAGGTTCCACTGGGGCTCGGAGTCTTCCAGTTCGCCCTGGTGTGCCCGAGCCACTTTTCCTGTGCTGGGACTTCCTGGTTCATCTCCGAAGACCCCCTCATTCGACTCCTGGTCCTGGTCCACTTCTCAGCCCAGCCCCTGATGGCCACCGCTGTCCACTGAGCACACACTAGGTGCCAGATGCCCTCACGGCGGGCGTCGCTGCCCTCCTAGCAACCCTTGAAGGAAACTGAGGACTGGGGGGCCGAGTGGCCTGGAACCGGGTCTGCCTGGGTTTGGACTCCCCACTCCCCCGCCTGGTGCTCTCAACTCCACTCCCCGCCCCCCCACGTTGGGTCCCGGAGCGTCTCAGAGCAGGGCCCTGTCCTGGGCCTTTCCCCCATCCCCGCTAGTCTCAGCGGAGGGGAAGAGCCCAAACCCGGAGCCGGGCACACTCTGGACTCGCGGTTCGCAGGCAAGTCAAGTCACAGACACCAACCTCCAGGATCAGTTGTTGCCGCTGCTGCTTCATTATTGTTTTAATGCCACCCCGAGATGTCCTGGAACCGGCCGTGTCCGGCTAAATCTCCACCACCTCCACCCCAGACTTTCTGGTAATTTCTTTGCATTTCTAGAAGTCGAGGAAGACCCCCAAGTGTTTTCTGAGTGTCAAAGCACAGACGAGACAAAGACAAGCAAACAAAAACACCTCGTGAGGGTTTGGAGTCGGACTGTCCGGGGCCTCCCAGGGTGTCCTTGAGTATCCGAGTCTCAGACGTTGGTGTCTTGGTTTGGGCCCAGACACAGACGCTGAGACGAGAACTAGGGACAAGCACTTGTCTGGGCCGAGACCTCATGAAACACGGTGGAGAGGGAAGGAATCAGACCAGCTTCCGCAGGCACCTGCTGCTTAATCCCAGCGGGGACATGGGGGCAGGGTACTGCGCAGGGCCCCGGCGTTGCCCCCAGCGGTGTGGCGCTCGGGGGAGCTGGCTGCCAGCTCCCTGGACACTCGTGGCTGCCCGCCCTGCCCATGCAGAGAAAACCCCCAGCACAGGGACGTGGCTCCTGGCTGTGGGAATTGGGGGATGTCCTGTCTGCTGTGCGTGGTGGCAGAGGCCCACTCACCCTTCTGTCCAGAGGAGCTATAGGCCTGGTCTGTCGCCCACGGCTGTGTGACCTTGGGCCACCCTTGGCCTTCCTGAGCCTCCTGTCCTCACCTGCGCAATGGGGGTAACAGTACTTGTTGCTGAGTTTCCTTCTGAGGCTCGCACAAGACGCTGTGGGCACAGCATCCAGAGGGCCATTAATAAGAGCAGCCCCGAAAGCCTCGCATGCTTTGGCGCTGGTTCAGAGCTGTCCCCATGGAGGGGCGGTTCATCTACTCCACTGGGTACCTGGAGAAATCGAGAGTAATTATATAGTGCCTGGGGTGGTCCCAGGACACAGAGCGAGGCCACAGCTGGAACTGTGCTGTGACACCCAGGGGAGAAGACAAAAGAGCCTAAGAGCACAGTGTCAGGACAGGGGCTCACGCTGGGGACTGTCAGGAGGGACAGAGTTGATGGTAGAGAAAGCAGGTCACTCAGTGAGGTAGTGAGCACTCTGTCCCAGGAGGTGTGTAAGAGGCTGGGTGTTGTGTGGGAAGCTCCAGGCCCTGGATGGGGGTGATGATGATGGATGGGGGTGGCCAGGTAGGATGCCTGGTGAGATCGTTTCCACCCCAGAGAGTCTAGAATTCCATCTGCCTGTCAGGGCTGAGCGCCGGAGACCTGCTCCTCGTTTGATGCTCCCGTGACTCCTTGGGGCTGCCAGACGAGCTCAGCAGCTCCGCCTGGTCTGAATTAGTGGAGAGACGTTTAGGGGAGAGCTGGGCTCGGCCTGAGCGATCTGCTGAGTGGTGACCTGGAGCCCGGATGGAAGCAGAGCCGCCGTGCGTGGAGCTCCCCAGGCCTCGGGCTGGTGTGAGAGGCAGAGGGAGCCTGCCTCCTTTGTGCAGCCTCAAAAGCCCCCGAGCCTGCTGTGTCCCCTGCGCTGTGGCTGTGGTGAGGGGCCCGGCCCCGCCCACCTTCCCCAGGAGGTAGGCTGGGGACGCTGCCTGGGAATGAGACGCTCAGACGCAGCCACTTCTCCAGGAGACACAGTCGAGGTCACACATCGGCCGGGGTTTCCTGTGGCTGCGCCAGCTCTCTTCGGGACACACAGGCTGTGGGCTTCTGGTGGAGGCGCCTCGTGGCACAGTCACTTCCCATTGCCCCTTTTGGGCCCATCGTTACAAATGCTGTCACCGTCGTTGTGCACAAAAGGCAGCCACAGGGACAAATTGCAATGGAAATTAAAGCCACCCTACCCCGCTCCTGTTTGCCCAGCCAGCAAGTGCCGACGCCATCGTGGGGCAGACTCTGGGGACCCCACCATGGTCCCTGCAGCTTCTGTGTGAGTTCATGGTGGCTTCGTTCATGCATTTGTTCACCCACCCATCGCACACTGAGCACCTCCTCGGGACTGGGCTCTGTCAGGCACAGTAACTGATATGACTGATAATCGTCAGGCACGCAGCAGTCGATTAGGCCCCGCGCCTGTGACTTTCCCGGGTCTTTGCTGATTCCTGGATAGCCTTCAGTGTGGGTACTTCATAAAACCTGACAGTACACAGCGAACATCTTTACAGCTCGCTAAATGGAATCCCACCTGATCAGTTTTGGACAGGTCAAGGCTGTGCTTTGAGCCCCTCCTCCATACCTTGGCCACAGACTGCACGGCAGAGGTGATCACACATCCTGCGGGGAGTGGGGGATGCCACAAGAGGGCGGGGTCTGGGGGATGGAGGCTGAGCCTCAGAACTCCCTTTTGGGGACTCACCTTCTCCTTTCTACAGAGCTCAGGTGAAGGAGCCCAACATGCTCACCTATGGAAGGTCAGTGTGTCCCAGCTGGGGGGCCACAGAAGGGTCCGGAGCAGCCCCTGACAACACAGCTGGCACCTGCCGGCACCTGGTCAATCAAAGCGCTAGATTCACATGGCCTCCTCTGGTCTGATAATGTTGTTATGCCGTCTGGGCCTCAGTCTACCCATCTGTAAAGTGGAAACAAGAGCTTTCCCTGGCGGGATTTTTAAGAAGTTTAAGTGAGTTAATTGTGCTTCTAGAATAGTAATGGGCAAGGTTATTTATTGAGTTTAATCTGAGCTGAGGAAATCTAGAACATCAAGGTTGGCAGAGGCAGATCTTGTACCCAGATCTCTGGGCTGCTGGACATCACCGCACAGCGCTGGAAAACCCACACATTGGGATGAGTTTCCAGGGCAGGGCCTGGGTGGATTCCGCCCCAGTGGAGGCTCTTGCATCTTCCTCGGGATCCAGCCGGCTTTCTCCATGGCTGGGCGGAGAAGAGCTGGGGCCAGAAGAAAGGCTTGAAACTGAATCCTCCCTCAGCTTGGGGTCGAGGGGGTCAGACCCCCACATTTTCCCCACCGTCAAAACCCCCGTAGGATTTTCTTGAAGTTAAATTTCACATCATATGGCTGAACATTTGGAACTTTTTAAACGGAAATTGTAGAAAAAATGAAAAGTATTTTAGTCTCAGAACACAATACCTTCCTGGCAGGAAGCCACGGGAGAGATTCAGCAACAGGCTCGACGCCAGAGAAAAAAGTCGTCATAATTGTCAATCTGGATTAATCCAGGCGTTCTTCGGCTTAACCTCGTGTCAGGCTGAGTGGGCTAATCAGGGCTCGGAAGACACTGTCTTTTGTGACTGTACTGAGGCTCTGGTTTCACACATCAGCTAATTTTCTGATCCCATTTCCTTAATTGTAAGCTCGGTTTAATGGAGCCCAGGATGAGACTGGACCACAAGGAACGTGCTAGCGTCCTTGCTGGGGCTGCAGGAGTCTGTGCTGAAGTGCCACGGCTTCCCACCAGTGGCTTGATGGGCGACGTTTGAAAACACCTCTCAGCCTCTGGAAGAATTCAATTAGCGGCAGGGGTGGGGAGGGGCACAGGTGGCGTCACGGTTGTGGTTACTGCGTGCACGAGCCCGTGGACTCTTGCGTAGATTCCAGAGACCCGCGGCAGTGCGGTTGAGTCACCCCTCAGAGCCCCGCACGGAATGGTGGGAGCTGAAGTCACGGACGCTGACTCCACGGAGCAGAGACTGGCTGGCCAGTCCCCAGTCCTGGCCTGGGGCCCCGGGGTGCCTGTGCCTCCGGAGCCGGCGACTTCGCCTGCGAGACGGGGGCCTGGTGCTGTCCTTGCCTGCCGGGCCGGGGTGGTAGGAGGAATAAGGGACCTTTGAAAAGGCCTCTGCCCACCTGAGGCTGGCCTGGGACCGGGAGGGTTTGGGCAGAACCGGCGGAAGCCCCTCCTTCTCCGTGGGGACGGCCTCACTACAGCCAGGCTGAGGATCTCGCTCCCCCGTTTCCTCTTCTTGTGCCCCTTCTCTCCCGCCCCCGTGCTGCAGCCCCCGCCGCCTTCCCCATGTGCCCACCAGGCCCAGGGGCTGGGGGTGGGCTGGGGGTGGGGCGCTGGCGCCCGGGGCGCAGCTCTCAAGGGCTCTGGCTCATGGGAGGGGCAGAAGCAGGGCGAGGGGGTGAGTGAGGAGGTTGGGGAGCCCTTTCCCAGGTGACCCTGAATTTACACCAGAGACAGAGGAAAGAGCTCAGGCCATGGCAGGTTGGCGGATTGCTGCGTGGCTCGGAGGCTCACCTGTGATGTGCGGGAGTTGGCCCAGGGGACACCCGAGCCCAGCCGGTTTGTCCATCTGCCCCTACGCCCAGGAGCTGAGGCCTCAGAAGCCGCTGTCCAGATCTGTCAGGCCAGATGGGACTCAGAGCAGCTTCCCCAGGCTGTGAAGCTCCCAAGGCCTGGGGTGGGAGTGGCCACCACTCTTGGCCTTCTCTGATCAGTGGCCAAAGCTGCCTGTCCTGTGTGGGGGTTGTCAGAACCAAGCCAGGCTCCGGGTTGATCCTTAATTTCACCAGCCTCGGTGCGTCCTCTTTAGGATAGGCCCTTAGTCTACCCCATGCCACCCCCAACCCCTGGGCCTTGAAAACAGATTGGATGTCATTCCTGCCCTTAGAGAGCGCCTGGCACGGGGAAGCTGCTCATCATCAACTGAGGAGGATTCACGATGGCCAGTTGCAGCACAAAGGCTGCAACTCTGCTTAGTGCCTCCAGGAAGGCTTCCTGGAGGTGGTATCATTTCAGCAACTCTTAGAGATTAAATTGGAATTAGCTGCATGCACAAGGTCCTGGGAACAGTAAGAACAGAGGAACAGGAAGGCTGAGCTGGTGTGGCCCTCAGGGACCTGGGGCAGCTCAGGACAGCTTGAGGCTGGCGGGGTAGGGCATGTGGTTGGAGGTGTGTCTGCAGAAACCTACTTGGCCTGGACTTTCTGGTTCAGGAAGAAACGTTGTCCAGCAGCAGGGGAGAGCCCATGGGTTTCGTCCTCAGGCAGGGAGCCAAGCACACCCCACGGGGAAGCTCACTGTTGGTGGGAGGATCGAGGGAGTGAGTCTGGGGCGGACTCCAGTGAGGAGTCCTCAAGCATCCAGATGCACTGGGGTGGCATCCTGCCGGGCAGCGGCAGTGGCAGGGTGAGTGGATGGGTGGGAAGTGTGGTCTTGGGGGACTCGGTGCCTGCGGGGAGGTCGGATAGGGGCACTTTGTGGTCACTGGGGGACCAGGTGGATTCGGTGTGGAAGCTGCAGGACAAGTGAGATGCTCCAGTTTCCCACAATAACCTCAGAGACCCTGGCAAAGGTTTACAAAGATGAGAACACACTGGCCCTCCAGCCCGCCAGCCATGGGAGCCCCAGTGGCCCCTGGAAAGCCCTTTGGACAATTTCCACCCCAGAGTCCCCCAGTGCCCTCTGCACACCTCCAGGGTCCTTGGCCAGAGCAGGGAGGGCTCTGCAGGAGGCGCGGATCCACATCTGGGCCAGATGTGCCCCGGTGCCCAGTGGCGCGGCTGCAGGGGATGATTAATGAACACTCCGTCCTCAAAGCTCTCGGAGATAAATCCCCGCTTGTGCTTAAGTCCAGGAAGCTCATCTCGGCACACCAACTGCTCGGAGATGACAGGCGGCTCCTGAGGTTTCCTTTGACGGCGAACACCAAGCCCTGGCTTCCCAGCCAGCGCCCGCTGGTGCTCTGGCTGGCCTGAGTGCCAGCTGGCACTGGCTCTGTCCCCTGCTCAAATGCCTCCTTGCCTCATGGAAGGTTCTGGGGGCCGGAGTGGGAGGGAGACAGGTGTGCATGAGCCGGCCCTCCTGGAACGGGCACACGCTATTTAAATGGTTTCTAGTGTTGTCTTAACTGCCCCGATTTGTTGAGTGTGCAGTCCTGTTTTGGGCTCAGTCACTTTAGGAGTTGGGGAGTAAATCTGACATGGCTACATCAATAAGGTTGGTGCTCTGGTGACGAATCTCTTTCTGCTTAAATAGGGACATGCGGACCCCCTCCCTGGGTTACGGCTCACTGAGCCTTCACTGTAAACACAGGCTGTGGGTCCCCCAGTTGCCTAGGTCTCTGAGGAGCAATTTACGTGTGTGGGTCATTCTGTTTTCCTAGTTTTCTCACAGACGTCTCCTGTTCTTTTCCTATCACCATGCTCAGATACACTCAAATACGCCTCCTCGTAGAGGCCTTCTCTGATTACCAGGCTAGGGCCTGGAAGATGGCTGGCAGAAATGGCCCAGCTCTCCACCCTTCTCCGGGGCTGTAGCTTAGCCGTGTGACCTTGTAGCCGCTCTATGCCCAGGTGGAGTCGGTGTCCAGCCATCTGCAGAGGCCTGGGGCTTGCCTTGGCCAGCAGATCATGGCGGAAGTCAGGGTATGCCAATGCCAAGCCCAGGCCTCAAGAGGCGGTGTAAATTTTAATAAAGTCTCAGGGATCAATATTTCCCTTTATGGCTTTGATTTTTTGGCATTATATTTAAAAATTCTTCCCTAGCCTGGGGTCATAAAGATATTATTTTAAAATTTGTTTCTAAAAGTTTTATAGTTCTTTTCACGTTTATGCCTTTAATCTGTCTGGAATTGAGTTTTCTGTGCGGTGTGAGGTAAGGATACAATTCTATTTTTTTCCGTGTGGAAAACCAACTGTCTGGTACCACTATTGAATGGTCTGTCCTTCTGGCGCTGGTTTGTGCTGCTGCCTCTGTCAAAATCAAGTTTTCCCACGTGTTATTTCTGGACTTTCCATTCGACTCCCTTTGTCCATCTGTCTCTTCCTGGCCCACTCTCACACTTTCTTAATTACTATACTTTTTTAAATTAATAGACTGCATTTTGAAGAGCATCTTTAGGTTCATAGCAAAATGGAGCAGAAGGTGTGTACAGGGATTTCCCATTTCCCTCCTACCCCTAACGTGCACGACCTCCCCATCACCAGCATGCCCCACCGAGCGGTGCATTTGGTACCACTGATGAATCTGCATCGACATATCGTTGTCACCCAAAGCCCATAGTTTACACTAGGGTTCACTTTTAGCGTTGTGTATTCTATGGGTTTGGACAAATGTACAATGACACGTGTCCACCATTTTACTGTCCTGCAGAGTGTTTCACTGCCGTGTAGATCCTCTGTGCTCCACCTGCTAGGCCCTCTCTCTCCCCAGCTCCTGGCAACTACTGAACTTTTTACTGTCTCCATAGTGTTGCCTTTTCCAGAATGCCATATGGTTGGAATCATATTGTATGTGGCCTTTTCAGATTGGCTTCTTTAACTGATTAATATGCCTTTAAGTTTCCTCTACATCTGTTCATGGCTTCACAGCTGAATAATAATTCAATGCTGAATAATATTCCACTTCCTGAATGTCCAACAGTTTATTTATCCACTCACCTACTGAAGGACATCTTGGTTACTTCCAGTTTTGGGCTGTTATGAATAAAGTTGCTGTAATCCTTTATGAGATTTTTGTACAGATGTAAGTTTTCTATTCCCTTGGGTAAACACCAAGGAGTGCAGTTGCTGGATTGTAGGGTATGAATACGTTTCATTTTGTAAGAAACCATCAAGCTGTCTTCCAAAGCAGCTGCACCACTTGGTGTTCCCACCAGTAATAAATTGGAATTCCTGTTCCTCCACATCCCCGCCAGCATTTGGTGCTGTCAGTGTTCTAGATTTTGGCCATTCTAGTAGGTGTGTAATGGTGTCTTGTTGTTTTAATTTGCAATTTCTTGATAATACGATGTGGGAAAATGCTTATTTGCTCTCTGAGTATCTTCTGTGGTAAGGTGTCTGCTCAGGTCTTTGGCCCATTTTTAAATTGGGTTGTTTGTTTTCTTACTGTTGAGTTTTGAGGGTTCTTTGCGTATTTTGGATAACCATCTTTTACTGTATATATCTTTTGCAATTCTCCCAGTCTGTCTTTTGATTCCTTTTCATTTCTCCCAGTCTTTTTTTTCTCTTGACAGTATGTAGAAACATTTTAATTTTACGAAGAAGCTGATCAGTTATTTCCTTCATGGATTTTGCCTTTGGTGCTTTATCA
>RJWJ010020774.1:0-28661 GCA_004363605.1 Indri indri | reverse complement strand
ATAAACTACAATTTTTTATGAAGGACATGAATTGAGTGTATATAGCAGAATGAGTGAAAACAAAAAACAAAAAAACCCTAGTCATAAACCATCGAATATTAAGAGAATTACAAGCCCTCTACAAAAATTAGTAAAAAATGCTTTTATACTTTAGTTTCACCTCCAACATATAATAATTAAAAAGTTGGCAAAAGATCTGGACACCTCTCCAAAAACGATATATAAATATGAAGCATATAAAGAGACCCTCAATATCATAAGTCATTAGGGAGTTACATATTAAAATAATAACGAGATATCATTACACATCTATTAGAATGGCTAAAATTCATAAAACTGACAAATAACCAACTGAGGGCAAAGGTGTAGAGCAGCGGGAACTCTTACTCATTTGTGGGGGAGTGCAAAATGGTACAGCTACATTGAAAGACACTTTGGCAGTTTCCCAGAAAACTAAACATAGCCTCACCATACAATGTAGCAATTGTGCTCCAAGGTATTTACGCAGTTGAGTTAAAAGCTTACGTCCACACAAAAACCTGCACACTGATATTTATAGCAGCTTTATTCATCATCACCAAAAACCGCAAGCAACTAAGATGTCCTTTAATAAGTGAATATATAAATAAACTGTGGTACATCCATTCAATATAATATTATGGAACAATAAAAACAATGATCAGTCTTCCAACCCACAAAAAAAAAGTGTCAATATATGACATTAAACATTAATCAAAACCCATGAAAATGCAGAACTCAAAGAATGAGCGTCAATATAAACCATGAACTTTAATTAACAAAGTTTTCTCCTGCTACTGGAGTCATTCCTATTGCTGGTAGCTTCAATTCTAGAAACTTCACTATGCAGATCCAGGTAGAATTCTGGGAGTTGCATCTGCTGGTGGTTACTGACTCCAGGGCTAACCACAGGGACATCTTATGTTATCCTGCCTACAATTGCTCTGTGTAACACAGATTATCCTCTGCATTATGTGGACATCACCATCCCATGCAACAACAAGGGTGTTCACTCGATGTGTCTGATGTGGTGATGCTGGCTGAGGAAGTTCTCTGTATGTGTGGTACCATCTCCTGTGAGCACCTGTGGGAGGTCATGCTTGATCTCTGCCTTTACAGAGATTCTGAAGAGATTGAAAAGGAAGAGCAGGCTGCTGCTGAGAAAGCTGTGACCAAGGAGGAATTTCAGGGTGGATGGACTGCTCCAGCTCTTGAGTTTACTGCTACTCAATCCGAGGTTGCAGACTGGTCTGAAGGCATGCAGGGACCCTCGGTGCCTACTCAGTAGTTCCCCACTGAAGATGAATGCTCAGCCTGCCACAGAAGACTCGTCTGAAGTTCCCACAGCCCATACTACTGAATGTGTAGGAACAACCGTTGAGTGATCGTAAGCTGTTCTTCCACAGGCTCTTAAACAAGATGGAAATAAGGTCGAAAGAAAATAAAAATCAGTTTCTAAAAAAAAAAAAAGTAACTCAGATCATAGTACTTCTTTGCTAAAAAGTCTTTTAATTGCTTTCTAACAAATTTAGAATAAAGTCCAAGTTTTTAGATTTAACCCTTCTTAGTTGGGATTTTCCCAGAAACAGATCCTGAGACTTCTGAAAGCTAGTATGGAATGTGCTTCAGATTGTCCCATCACAGTGCAAGAAAACTGGAATAAATGTATTCTGACTTCCATCATTCATTGGCCAAAGGCTGCACTCAGGCATTTCCAGACTGCTCAGCTCTCCAGAGACAGAAATTTCTGAGCAAAGAAGAATCTCAGATATAAGACACTGTAAAGGGGGTATGGCATTTGATGCTGTCTGCTACACTTGCCATACAAAGGACAGCATGACCGGGCCTCTAATTAACTCTTGGACCTTATTTTCTTTTATGTCTCTTCTTTCTCTGTCATTCTGACTTCTTTCTGTTCATAAACACACCAGCTGACTTTTGCTCTTCAAAATAAGCATTAGCTCATCTCTCTGTCTAAAAGAGTTTCGATTCTCTTCCTATTCAGGTTTCTGATGAAATGTTTTGTTCTTGGAGAAGCCTTGTTAAAGCAGCCACTCAGTTACTCTCTATTAACATTGCCCTAGTAAGTCTTGGATCTTAGTTAATTAATGCTTATTATCTTTCTGCTCCTTCTAGAATAAACATAGCTAATAGTAAGAATTTTTGGCTATTATATTTCACAGAAATGATAGGTAAGTATTAAATTTGTAGAAGGAATAAAAATCCTTATCTTACAAAGAAAGAAGTTAAAAGATATTATGAATTGAGAGATGATGGTATGAAGATAGATCTCTAGTAATCATATATCCCTGGTGCCACAACTTGCTGACTATTGACACTTGGCAAGTCATACCAATGGGATAATAGTGCCCAACTTATGGGGATGTTATATTTTGTTGACATGTATATAGTGCTTACAGAAACCTTGTTCATAACAAACACTCTAGAAAAAAAACTGAAAACCTGTATCTGATACTTGGGTTGAGGATAGAGAATGTTATATTCCCAAGTATCAAAATTGGAAAATAATTTGAAAAAATTTAATATTGTGATACAAATATATTATTTGAGTAATCTTGAGGTAACTAGCAAAAGAAACAGATTTTAATCAGTTAAAATCTTCCAAGGAATATAACTGGTGATGAGGGGAGATGGAGCAGAAATTAGTTGATTTGTTTACTATTATACAGGTATTAGGTTACTATAAATCTTAAAAGTAAAAATATTTTTAAAATAAACTGAATTGCAAATGTAACTATTCTTTGTGGAATTAGATGAAGAGATAGCATAAAAAAAAAAAGAAAGTATTAGACAAAACCAAAGAAGTTTTTGCAATTTTTTAAGTAATAAGTTTACTTATATTTCTATTGTTATTAGCTTTAATTGATAAATCATAATTGTATATATTTATGCGATAGAATGTGATGATTTCAGATATACATTTACATATATATAAAATGTAGAATGATTAGATCAATTTAATTAACATAACCATCACCTCACTTACTTAGTTTTGGCTAGATGTGAAATTTACTCTTGGGAATTTTGAAATACGCAGCATGTTATTTACTATAGTTACCACGTTGTTCAATAGATCTCAAAACCTATTACTCCTGTTTAACTGAAACTTTATAACCTTTGAAACACATCTCTCTTTATCCTCTTCGAACCCCCAGGCTCTGGTAACCACAATTCTACTTTCAACTTCTGTGAGTTTGACTTTCGTAGATTTTAGACATGTAAGTGGGATCATGTGGTATTTGTCTTTCTCTGCCTGACTTATTTCAGTTAGCATAATGTCCTCTAGTTTCATCCAGTTGTTGCAAATGACAGAATTTCCTTCCTTTTTAAGGCTGAATACTGTATCAGTGTGCATACCACATATTCTTAATCCATTCATCCATTGATGGACACTTTGATTCCATATCTTGGCTATTGTGAATAATACTGCAATGAACATGAAAATGTTCATAATGGCATATCAAAGGATGTATCTCTTTGACATTTTGATTTCAATTTTTTTGTGTATATACCCAGAATTAGGATTGCCAAAACTTACGGTAGTTTATATTTTTAGTTTTTTGAGGCATCTCCATACTGTACTAAGGTGTGTACTCATTTACATCCCCACCAACAGTGTACCAGGATTCCCTTTTCCCCATATCCTTGCCGACGCATCCTATCTTTCATCTTTTTGATAGTAGCCATTCTAACAGATATAAGGTGATATTTTAATTTGCATTCCTCTAATGATTAGTGATGTTAAGCATTTTTTCATGAACATGTGGCCATTTGCATGTCTTCTTGTGAGAAATGTCTGCTCATTTTGCTCATTTTTTCAATTGGGCTGTTTTCTTGTTATTGAGTTGAGCTCCTTATATACAGTCATGTGTTGCGTACTGTTGGGAATACATTCTGAGAAATGTGTCCTTAGGCAATTTCATTGTTGTAAGAATGGCATAGAGTATACTTACACAAACCTAGAAGGTATAGCCTACTGCATACCTAGGCTATATTGTACGACCTTTTGCTCCTAGGCTACAAAACTGTACAGCATGTTACCGTACTGAATACTGTAGGCAACTGTAACAAAACGGTAAGTATTTGTGTATCTCAACATATCTAAACATAGGAAAAGAAATACATTGCACTCTGATGTTAGGACAGCTATGACGTCACCAGGCGATAGGAATATTTTCACTCCGCTATCACCTTATGGGACCACCATTGCATATACAGTCCATCATTGACAGACATGTTGTTATGTGGCACATACCTGTATTTTGGATATTAACCCCTTCTCAGATGTATTATTTGCAAATATTTTCTCCCACTTTGTGGGTTGTCCATTCCCTGTGGTTAATTGTTTCATTTGCTGTGGAAAGCTTCTGAGTTTGATGCAATCTCATATGTCTATTTCTGCTTTTGTTGCCTGTACTTTCAGGATCATATCCAAAAAGTCATTGCCCAAATTAATATCATGAGCTTTAACTCTGTTTTCTTCTACTAGTTTTACACCTGCAGTTCTTACATTTAAGTCTTTAATCCTTGATGAGTTGATTTTTGTATATGGTATGAGATAAGGATCCAATTTCATTCTTCTACATGCAGACATCCAGTTTTCCTTGCACCATTTTTTGAAGAGACTGTCATTTACCCATTGTGTGTTCTTGGTACCTTTATTAAAAATAAACTGTCTGTAAATGCATGGATTTATTTCTGGATTTTCTGCCTTGTTCATTGGTAGATGTGTCAGTATTTATGCCAATATCGTGCTGTTTGGACTATTATAGCTTTGCAGTATATTTTGATGTCAGGTAATGTGGTGTCTCCAGCTTTGTTTTTTTTGCTCAAAATTTCTTTGGCTATCAGCAGCCTTTTATGCTTTCCTATGAATTTCAGTATTTTTTTTCTAATTCTGTGAAAAATGACAGTGGAATTTTGATAGGGATTATGTTAAATCTGTAAATTACTTTGGGTATTATAAACATTTTCACAATATGATTTCTTCTAATCCATGAACACAGGATATATTTTCATTTATTTATGTTTTATTCAATTTCTTTCATCAATATTTTCATAGTTTTCCATATACAGACATTTTACCTCCTTGATTAAATCTATACCTAAGTATTTTATTTTTGTTGTTGGGGGTGTTGTTATTGTGAGATTGTTTTCTTAATTTCCTCTTCAGATAGGTCATTTTTAAAGTGTAGAAATACCACTGATTTTTGTATGTTGATGTTATATCCTGAAATTTTACTGAATTTGTGTGTCAGTTCTAACAGTTTTTTGATGGAGTCTTTAGGGTTTTCTATATATAAGTTCATATTGTCAGCAAACAGAGAGTATTTCATTTCTTCCTTTCTTATTAAGATGCCTTTTATTTCTTTCTGTTGCCTAATTGTTCTAAGACAGCTAGTATTATTTTGAAAACAAGTGGTGAGAATGGGCATCTTTGTCTTGTTCCTGATCTTAGAGGAAAAGCTTTCAATTTTTCATCTCAGAGTATGATGTTAACTGTGGGCTTATCATTTAAGGCTTTTATTGTGTTGAGATGCATTCCTTTTATACCAAATCTGTTGAGAGTTTTTTTTTTTTTTTATCGTGGAAGCATGTTGAATTTTGTCAAGTGCTTTTTCTGCATCTATTAAAATAATCATGTTTTTTGTCCTTTATTCTGTCAATATGGTACATTACATTTATTGATTTGTGTATATTGAACCATCCTTGCATTCCAGGGATAAATCCCTCTTGATTGTGGATAAGCTTCCTTTTTGATCTTGAAGCTTTAAATCTTCATTTGCATAAATAAAACCCATTGATAAAGCATCAGCTCACCTCTTGGTTTTACTTCAACTTTACTATTCAAAAGTGAACATTCCACAAATTTATTAGATTAAAATTCTAAAATAAGCCAATGTCATTTCTCTATGACATTATTATTATTTCAAATTGTTATAACATTTTTTATAAGGGTTCTGTGTTTGAACAAAATGAAATTCCAGTCACAGGGCTTTTTTTCCATCATTTTTTCATCATAGATTAACAATATATGGGTTAGGATAATTATTAATAATTTTGATTAATAAAATATTGTACTATTTATATAAAGCATAAATGCATGCACATTGAAATGTCATGATAATGAAATACATATTATAGAAAATGAATTTTGGGTAAAATTACCATATTAATATCATTTTATCAGGCAACTTGGTATGTATTCATTTAGATTTTTTTATACATGTAATTCATTTTTTTGCAAATATTGAACTCTTAAAATTTTGTTTTCCAGGCAGTGTGATACACAATTGATACAAAACAATAAAAAAATGGACATTTCCCCTTCCTACATGGAATGTCCAGTGTGGAGAAAAAGATGATTGTTAATCTAGTAATGATTTTCATAATGATAAATAAAACTGACACTTGGAGGAAAAAGTGTGCAATACTAAAAGGTGAATAATTTAAGATATTTGGCATAATTTGGTGGGCTCCAAGAAAGCTAAGCTATTATTACTGTACAAAAATTATGATTAGATACTGTTCCGTAAATGCACACTTGAAGATAATTTGGGTAAATGTCCTATAAGTACATGTGATTCTACCTTATTCTGTTTTACATCTGTAACTTCTGCTTTTCTGATCTATTGTAAGTTCAAAATTTCAATATTACAACCCATTTCACAAAATGATCTCTGATTACATCATAATTATTAATATAAGGTTCTAACTTCCTGTATATTCTTAATTTCTATTTCTTGACATTGGTTATCTGCTTAATTATGCTTGACCCCTCATTATGCTGGCCACGGTTTGGGTGGACTTTCCCATGAGGCCCTCCTATGCCCAGCACTTGTTTTTTTGGTAATTGTTTCTAACCATCTTTTTGTCTTTTAATGTCCTATTTTTAAATTGACTACTAATCAAGGCTCAAGCTTCATGCAAATGCAAAAAGCTAAAAGCAGAGGAATTATGGGAAAAAAATTCTCATTTAGTATTAAAATGTTCCAGTAAGAAAAACACATAGTCCTACCCTGTTCCAATACAAAAAACACACATTCTCCTGCCTCCAGTGTCTTTGCACCAGGGTTACGAGCCACCCTCATTTTAGACTATCCAATGTGTCTGGTTCCTTCTCTATTTCCTTCTCAGGATGACTTGCCAATAGATGCCTCTGAATAAATTTAATTGTTTATTTTAAGTTAATATTTATTGAAATTTCTGTTGCTGTAGCCACTGGAATCACCAAGTCTAGTGTAAACTTTTATAGACATATCACTATTGCTAAAAAGCAGGATGTACCACCTTGTGATGTTTAAATTTTTATAAAGGGTTTTATAAAAATGTCAGTGATCTGAAATCCTGAAATTAGTTTATCAATTATTAAATCATTTCTTAAAAGTTAAATTTTTTTACAAACATGTAAGTGCCTACAAGTCAAACACTACTTGGTTCTAGTTTTACAAAGACAAACAAATCCAAACCTGGTGGTACATTTTTAGTAGCTAAACAAATAAATACAACACCATATACACCATTTAATGATATGAAAGAAGGAACAATTAATTTTACCCAAATAACATCAGAAAATGCTCAATACAAGAGCAATTCTTACATTTTACCATCCTATACCACTCTACTGTGTTAGTTATTTGTACACACCGTGCCACTTCAAATCACTGTCTTTTACTCATGTGATTTCTTCTGCTTGGAATACCTAATCCCTTGGCCTTTGTGGAAAATGACTATTTTCCAAAGCCATAAACAGGTTTGACATATTCAATGAGGAGACTGGAGAGAGAAAGGAATAGAGAGAAGAGGGATGGGTGGTGATAAACAACACAGAAACCAGATTATGAGGGCTTCACATGTCATATTAGAGATCTTGGAATTTTCTGAGAATGGTACGGAGCTATTGAATATTTGTGGCCAGATGATGATAATTTCCACTGGTAAGTGTGGCATCAATTTGGACAATATACTGGAGGGTAAAATGAGACTCCAGGCAGTGTCTCCTTGCAGTGTTTCGGCAATAGAAAACAGTTGACAAATTTGGTAGAATTAAAGTAGTAATAGGGGAAGAGGTATGGAGAATGTTCAAGAGACCTTCAAGAGTAGTACTTTCATATCTTGAATTATTTGGATGTCTGGCATGTGGCTGAGTAGGCTTCAAATAAGCAGAGTGCGAGATACTATTATTAGCAAATAACATGATATTCGAGTCAGAAATATATTGTTTCCTATGTTTTCTGTGGGGTGGGATATAAACAAAAATAATTCAAATTCAGGACAAAATATACTTCTGAAAGAGAGCTCCTCAAGAAAAATTAAAATATAATGGCAAAAGAAAATAGTTAGAAGCTATTTATTTGGAGACATCACAAGTATTTGCTTAACAAAAAAAGGCAACTTTAGATGATCTCCACAGGATGAGTGAGACATTAGGGTCGATGGAATACAGTCAACATGGACATAGTGACCAAGACCCAGGACATGTGTTTGCATGACAGTAAATCATTCTCAAAAAAATTAATGGACTAATACTTATGGAATATACAATTGAGGCTATGGGGCATGAGGTAAGTACAAATTATAATTTCACTTCCTATTTTTAAATTTGAGCAAGATTCGTAAAGTTTTAAAATTTTGATTACCTAATACACTCAGAGGATGATAATGTATACCTTATATGTGTTGCATGATAAGCACCAAATAATCACCATAATTATAATTATATAAAAGCACTGTAGACTGTAAAACTCTAAACAAGTAACAGATGGCATTACTGTTATTTGCACATAAAAGATATTTGGTTCTAATAAGAGACCACAGATTTCTAAAAATTTATTGCTCTCGAATTTTAAAAAATATCATAATTGATCATTCTAATTGACTAGAATGGCTTTATGTTTAATGGAAATTCTCCCTGCCCCCATTTTTGCCTTCACTTAATATTTAAATACAACAAAGTAAACAAATCTGTTAAAATATTGTTGAGATATAAATGTGAATATTTTAATCCTTCAGCCCATTTCAAGATCTATTAGAAATACTTCAAGTCACTGAAAGCATAAATCACCTAAAAGTATAATAGCTTCTCTTTAACTTTTCTGAAAGGATATTTTGATTTAAAAAATGAATGTTTCTATGTGAAATCATATAGATGGACTATGTAACATGTTTTTTTTCCTCCCCACAAATTCAACCTCAGCTTGACAGCTGCAGAGTTATTGATTTGATATCATCAGTGCTGACATATACAGAGAGAATGTAATTTCATTTTATGGGCTGCTATGCTGTTAGCTAGAATGAAATGGCCATTGCTAGGCCTTTCATTATAGCCACTTTGAAAAATTTTGTTTTACACTGGAATAATATTTTCTTATATCACATTGGTTTTCTAATGGTTTATCATTTGTAAATAATTTAACAATGACCTGTTTCATGTACTGTAGCATGGGGTACTCTGCAAAATGTATCAGACTGTTCAGATATGTATTTAATCTCTGTACTTGAAAGATAGTTTGTCTTATAGCTATCTATATCCTTTGATCCAGGAGTCACTACTTTGGGGCTTTGTATCATTTTCAGTTGAGCCCAAAATACATATCAGTGTTTTGTTTTATTTATACTCAGCCTGTTCTAAGATTTTTAAGTAGAATATTTGCTTGATTCTTAGTATGCATGAGGCACTTTCATATTTATTATTGCATTTATACAAAAAATGAAAAAGACCTGGTCCCAAAGCTCTGGAAGCTTATAAACTAACTAGAAAGCAGCCCAAATCATGGTGCTATTTGAAAAAAGAAAGTAAATTTTGTGGTTTTAATACAAAGAAAATACTTGAAACAACTTGGGAAAAATATTAATACTAGCACTGCCCAAGAGGCTGAAGGAACATTTCTGCCTTAAGTTATAATGTGACCCTTGAATGAACCGGTTTGGGGATGGTGTACATTGTTAGTCAGATTCTAACAATTAAAAAACATGGTGGTAACACTCTTCACCTATTTTAAAAACTATTTTGAATTATTTTTCACTCAGTAGGGGAGATGACTGACTGAGCGATATCAGCTTGCCAATGCTTAGAATGACATAATTTAAAAATTAAAAATCTGCCATGTAAAATTTAAATTATTTTGCAGCAAATCGTACCTTAGCTCTAGTAACATTCTTGGCCGGATGACTTGCTAAATGAAGTGATATTTATTTTGTCCCATTTATTCTGTTTCCTGTGTGGGAGAAAATATTATGTTTATGTTTTAAAAATATATGTCCCTTGGGGCAATGAAGATATTCAGTATAATATTATAATGAAGAGTACATGCCATTTTGCAATTATCCAAACCCATAAAATGTACACTACCAAGAGTGAACCCTAATGTGAACTGTGGACTTGGGTAATAATGCCATGTCATTGTTACCATTTTGGGGGGATGTCGATAGTGGAGGAGGCTATGCATGTGTGGGGGGAAGGTGTATATGGGAAATCTCTGTACCTTCACCTCAATTTTGTTGTGAACCTAAAACTGCTCTAAAAATAGGCATATATATACACATATATATATGTTTGCGTGTGTGTTTGTTTTTGAGAATAAGCAATGATAACTGAAGTAGCTACCATTTACCTTCATGTAAGTGCTCTAAAATTTATCTTCCCATATGCTGAAAAGGAATAAGATGTAAAGACCTAAAAGAGTCAGTTTTTTTGCTAATGAGAAAAGGATTAATTTTATACGTGGAAATGCAGTTAATGGCACCATTATACACAAACATACAACACACACACTTTAAAAAAATATATTCTTTCTCTCTTAAATCTATATGACTCTGATCTTTCATGCATGGGAATTAAAACACACATTTTAGAATTTTTTTCTTTTGTTTATGTTGAATTATTTAAAGAAAAACTTAGCCAAGAACATAATGTTCTCTCTTTTCGATGAGTAGCTGAGTCCATTTTAAAAGGAAAATCCTTCCTTTCAAAAAGCTGTAAAATAGAATTACTTTAAAAATAACTCCATCTGGCTCATAGTGAAATATCACTTAAAAATGTACGCAGAGTTTAAAATATTTTATTTGATCATGGAATAAATACGTTTGTATACCCTACATATCTCATTATTTTAAGTCTTTGTGTCTGGTGTTGAGCTTGGGTTTCAATAGTGACATAAATATCGATGTTGATGGTGGTCTCAGGAGAATCAATATGGATAAAAAGCCATCTACATAGAGCTAGAAAATGATGCTCAGCCAAAGATGGCTTTGTCCTTAATGTTACAGATTAAGTCCTGACTATGCAATAAATTAATATTTTACACTAATTTACTCTTTATCCCTCAACTTAGCCTCATCTGCTGCAGCCTTGCAGCCTTGCTCTTCCGCTTGAAGTCTTGGTCTGGTAGAATTAAACTTGATGTACAATATAGAACCTTCTGGTGATTTTGACCAGCCTCTGCCTCACTATGTTACTCTATGTATGGTAATATCGCCAGGAACTCCCAATCCAGTAGCAGACACAATATATCCTTAACCTTGAGACTCTTGTAATTGATGAAGGTCTGGGATCAAGTGGTATGTTCCTTGATATGGTTATGTTATCTGTTGGAAATATTAAACCAATAAAAATATACGGTGGAGTCCTCTATTTCAAATCCTCTTTGGTCTGAGCATAAGCTATTAAGAACTCAGTTTCTGTCTGTTTATTTCTCATTACTTGACATAATAAAGAAAATGAAATATATTGAGTGGATGCCTGTCCGTCTCTCCTACTCTTTCTTTTTCAATTTCTTCTATAAAAGAGGGAAAAATGAGAGCCCAATAAATATAGCTAAGGGAATGAAGCCTGTGTTGTTGCTGTACTGCACATATTCTTAGAGCCTTCTAAATCGTAAAATGTTAACAGCAAAACTAAATCTTGACATGTTGATAGCTAAAACCATACTGCAATATGGCACATCAATTGCCTGTTATGTTTTTGAGAACCAAAAAATATTCTCTTCTGTACCATTAACATAAATCATACTGGTTAAATCACTTTAATACTCCAGGTGGTTTTTTTGTTTTGTTTGTGTTTTTTCAGATGGCACATTCATTGGTGTCGGTTTGTGGGGGGAAGGGATATCAGATAACCTGTCGGTTTGCTATGGAATTATGCACACAAATCAAACTCAATAAGCTTGTCAGATGAACATTTCACATTAACCAAAATAATAACCTGTCATGTGACTTTAAACAATTTCTCTTTTCCCATGTTTTAGATAAGCAATGTAATGCTTTAAGTACCATGGCTGCATGTTTTCTTTAAAAAAAGAAAAAAATGTTAGTTTTTAAAGATTTGCATTATTTTATGGCTCTCCACATGTGAATTCTAGCACTGTGAGCAAGAAAAAGCACGATATTTAAGAGAACTTTAGTATACTGTAGATAATTTTTGAAACATTGAATAACTGGAAAAATACTGGAAGCAACATTTGGTCCCAGGTGGCAGGTATCAACTAATTTCTTAAACATACATATAATTGACAATTTTCCTATTGCTTTTTTTTATATATTTGGAAAGCCAAACATGGTACTTAAAGCAAACAAGGTCAAGACTTCAGCATCCTCTCTGCTAACCACAAGTGGTTGGTTTTGTTCAAAGCTGCTCTATCCTCTCACTGTGATGAATATTTTAATCCCTAAAAGTGGCAGCAGCCCATGTTTGGAAGTCTTTCATTTTGAAAATGAACTGGGCTCTAAAAACCCTCATGAGTTCAAACAGGGTAATCAGACCTCGAATTCTTTTCTCATGAGATCGCTTTTATATGATGAACCAGTCCAATGAATTATGTATGCATATTTTCTTGGTGCCCACCTGGCCCCCCTGGAACTCTTGTGTTCCCACAGTTGTCTCCTTTTACATGCTCTGTTTTCTGTTGTATTGAAACATATTTTGTTGCTGAGTATCGACAGAGCACCAGGTGTTAATGCATAATTATTCGAGAAATGTATGTAATGTCTCTCAATCATAAGCCATAAAGACTCTCTCAGTGTGATGCCTTGAACCCCTTCCTTATGCAAGTTCAGGTGTTGGAAATATAAATGAGGACACAGTCATTTCCATCAAAGGGCTTTCAATCTTTAGTTACATAAAGAAAGTTACTCAAATATTCATAACCCAAGGCAAATTAACATAAATGCCAGATAAAAATGCAAATCAAGTAACATTCTAAGGTGGAAAGAAAACAGAATGTTGAGGGGTTTTGAAAACACAATATGGCAGATATATAATCAATTGTGTACCTTGAAGAATGAGCTGATTTTGATGTGGAAAGTTGGGAGTCAGAGAGAGAATACAAGGTAGAGATAACATGAACAAAAGGCACAGGAATTTATCAGAGTCCTTTTTGAAGCAGTAAAAGTGACAACACTTTGAAACATGGAGATACAACAGCAGGAGGCAGGAGGTATGTTTAGGACAGAATATTATTAGACCAATACTCTAACTGGAAAATGCTTGGCTGCAGAATTTA
This sequence comes from Indri indri, assembly GCA_004363605.1. Classification (NCBI taxonomy): domain Eukaryota; kingdom Metazoa; phylum Chordata; class Mammalia; order Primates; family Indriidae; genus Indri; species Indri indri. The sequence goes on along the minus strand of RJWJ010020774.1, from coordinate 15,123 downwards.
CCTTTATTTAGAGAATATTCAGATAACCAACAAAGTTTAAAGGAAGATTTAAAAGGAGGGGCCTAATATGATCCATATGGACTTTAAAGTATAATTGGACATAAAAAATATGCAGGATGCATAACTCCTCTTTTTTCCCCCCAGAGAACTGAGTTCTATGAACTACGCTAGCCTAAAGGATAACAAAGATATTCCAGTCTTAGACTGTGTCACTAACTAGTTGCATGATGGTGTTGAACAAGTAACACGTCAGTATTTATATACTAAGTACAACTAGTAATATTTACTGACAGTTTTCTAGGCTTTTTTGAGAGATGTACTTTTCATCCATATCTCTATGTGAATGAAAGTGAAAACTATTATCATTTATATATGTACACTGATACCTCATAAATACACATAGATACATATACATGGTTTGCCCAAGGTGTCTAGATAACAGTATTCTTGAAATAAGGAGAAAATTACCCCCATTGGCAAATACCATGATATAAGAGTGTGATGGAGGATGTGGTCTTTTAAAAAATACTCCTGGATGCCTATAATGAGAAGGGAATTGATTCTATTGTTTAGGGAAGGGGTCATATACCATTCATCCTGATGATCTTCAGAACTGCATGCTAATTCCAAGGTTTAAACACTGTTGGGGATGTTGCCATTTACCCACTCAATAACCATTCACCCTTTTACTTTATAAAAAACTTTTTTTTGTTTTTGTTTTTATTTGTTTAATTTCAACATATTACAGGGGTACAAATGCTTATGTTACGTACATTGCCTTTGCTCCACCTGAGTCAGAGTTTGAAGACTGTCCATCCCCCAGATGATGTGCACCGCACCCATTAGATGGGAATATACCCATCCCCTCCTCCATCCCCCACCTGCCTGCCATCCAATTAATGTTACTACTATATGTGCACATAAGTCTTGATCAATTACTATCAATTTGATGGTGAGTACATGTTGTGCTTGTTTTTTCATTCTTATGATACTTCACTTAGTAGAATGGGCTCTAGCTCTATCCAGGATAGTATAAGAAGTGCTAGATCACCATCATTTTTTATGGCTTAGTATAACTCCATGGTATACATATACCACGTTTTATTAATCCACGCATGTATTGATGGCCACTTGGGTTGTTTCCACATTTTTGCAATTGGGAATTGTGCTGCTATAAACATTCTAATGCAGATGTCTTTTTTATAGAATGTCTTTTTTCCTTTGGGTAGATACCCAGTAATGGGATTACTGGATCAAATGGTAGTTCTCCTTGTAGCTCTTTGAGGTATCTCCATATTACTTTCCACAGAGGTTGTACTGGTTTGCAAATCAGTAGCATTCCTATATGCCAACAACAGTCAAACTGAGAACCAAATCTAAAAAATTTTTGTCAGGAATCAATTCATCAAGAAATAAAACAACTTTACATATATATACATCCAACATTGGAGCACCTAAATATATAAAACAACATTAGCACCTAAATATATAAAGCAACATTGGGACACCTAAATATTAATATATAAAGCAAGTATTAGTAGATCTGAAGAGGGAGAGAGACTGCAATACAATAAAAATCGGGAATCTCAATATCCCATTTTCAACGATAGTCAAATCATCCAGACAGAAAATCAATAAGGAAATATTCAACTCGAACCACCCTTTAGACAATATTGACCTAACAGACATACAGAATAGTTCATCCAATAACAACACAATACACATTCTTCTTGAGAGCACACAGCATATTCCCCATAAATCATAACATAAATCACATGTTAGGCCCCAAAACATGCCTCAACAAATTTAATAAGATTGAAATCATATCAATTATCTTTTCTTACCACAATGGTATGAAACTAGAAATCAGTAATAGAAGAAGTTTTGGAAAATTCATAAATATGTTGAAATTGAACAACATGTTCAATTAAAAAATTAAAAGCGAAATTAAAAAATATCTTGAGACAAATGACAATGAAATCACGACATACCAAAACTTATGAGATGCAGCAAAAAAAGTTCTAAGAGGGAAATTTATAGCAATGAACACCTATACCAAAAAAAAATAAAGATCAGAAATAAGCAACCTAATGTTAAATCTTAAGAAATTAGGAAAAAAGTAAGCCCAAAGTTAGCAAAAGGAGGTAAATAATTAATATCAGAGCAGAAATAAATGGAGTAATAGATCCTAGGAAATGATAGAAAAGATCAGCTAAACAAAGAGTTGCCTTTTTGAAAAGATAAACAAAATCAACAAAATTTTTGCTAGATTAACTAAGAAAAAAAGAGAGACACTAAAATTTCTTTTATTCTTCAGGCACCCTTCTTCTTGCAGCAAGAACTGACCATCTGAAAGAATTTTTGACCAACGAGATGTAAACATATGTCTTCTGGAAAGATTTTTTTTTATATGATCTTTATTCAGATATAATTCATGCACCCTACAATTCACACATTTAAAGTGTAAAATCAAATGCCTTGTAATATATTAGCAAAGTTGTGAAGGCATCACCAAAATTAATTGTAGGTCACTCTCATTGACCCCCCCCCCCAAAAAAAACCCTGTTTTCATTATTCCCTCATACACACATGCCCTAGACAAACATTACTTTCTTTCTCTACAGAATTGACTTCTGAACATTGCAGATAAATGGAATCATATATGTCGTCATTTGTGACAGGCTTGTTTCACTTAGCATAATGTTTTCAAGGCATCCATGTTGTACCGCTATTCCTTTTTATTGCTGATAGTATCCTACTGTATGAATTGACTATATTTTACGTATCCATTCATCAGTTAATAGACGTGTGTCATTTCCACTTTCTGGCTACTGTAAGTAATGCTATTATATAAAAAGGTTTATGTCCAAGTTTTTGCGTGTGTTGTGTAGTTTATGCAAATGATGTGATTTGTAATGGGCGCCTTGGACAATATGATGTCCTCTTGACCTCTGCAGGCTCTGAACACTGAATAACTAAGGTCAACCACGTGTCAGCTTATGCCTACGTGTCTGACTGCCAATAAAACCCTGTACACCTCATCTCAGGTGATCCTCCCTAGTTGGCAGTACTTTGTGCTGTTGTCATACATCATTGCTGGAAGATTAAGAGTTGTCCATATGGCTACGATGAGAGAGACCAACTCTTGTCTGGTACCTTGCAGACTCTGTTTTACATGACCTTATCCTTTACAAAATTTAATTTATATTCTTTTACAAGTAAACCGTAACTGTGGGTATAACAGCTTTTCTGAGTTCCATGGCTCTTTCTAGTGAATCATGGAACCTGAGGGTGGTCCTGAGGACCCTAATAACAATATGCTTTGCCCATACAAGACAAGACAAATTAGGTTATTGTCTCGTGTTATCGAATTGTTAAGAGTTATTTTATATATTCCAGATAAAAGTCCCTTAGCAGACATATAAATTGAAAATATTTTCTCCCATTCTGTGGGTTATATTTTTGCTTTTTAATGGTGTCTTTTTAAGCAAAATGTTTTTAATTTTGATGCAGTCTAATTTATTGTTTTCTTTTCTCATGTATGCTTTGGTGCCTTATTTTAAATGTCTTTCTCTAAATTTAGATTACAAAGATTTACTGCTATATTTTTTCTAAGTGTTTTATAGTTTACCTCTTACATTAAGTTATTTAATTTGAGTTAATTTTTGTGTATGGTATATAGAAAGGGTCCAACTTCATTTTTTTTTTTGCACATAGATAAGCAATTGTTTGTGCATTATTTCTTCCACTAAATTATTTTGGAAAGTTTTGTTATAAATCAAAATATCTTTCCCCATCCTTTACTATCAATTTGTTTCTATCTTTGAAAAAAATATAATTTTTTTCTGGACTGTCAATTGTATTGACCTATGTCTATACTTAGTTTAGCAACATATTGTGTTGACTACTGTAGCTTTGTAATACGTTTTGAAATTGCGAGGTATGAGTCCTCTAATTGTGTTGTTCATTTAAATAACAGTTTAGCTGTACTGACTGCCTCAAATTCTCATACGAACTTTAGGGTCAATTTCTGCAAAAAACCACCTGGAGTTTCAAAAAAGAGGGATTACATTGCATCTGTAGATCAATTTGCCATTTTAGAATTATCAGGTGTTCTAATTCATGAACAAGGGAAACTCGACCTTTATTTAGATCTTATTATATTTATTTCAAAAATGTTTTGTAGTTTCCAGAGTATAAAATGGTACTTCTTTGAAAACCAAAATATTTCTAATAATTATTTTTGTGCTATTGTTAATGGAATTATTTTCTTAATTGCATTTTGGATTGCTCATTGCTAATATATAAAAATATAATTGATGTTTATATTTATCTTATACTCTGCAACCTTACTGAACTCACTGATTAGCTCTAATAGTTTTTTAGCTGATTCCTTAAAATATTCTATACACAAAATAATATCATCAGGCAACATTTGTAACCTAAACATTTGTACTCCCGTAATATCCTAAATAAAAAAATAATATATATATTCTATGTATATAAAATACCATCTGCAAATAGAGACAGTTTTATTTTTTCCTTTTCAATCTGAATGTCTTTTATTTTATTTTTTGCCTAATTTCTCTGTCTTTACTTCCAGGAATAGAAGTGAATAGAGGTAGGAAGAGTGTAAATTTATGTCTTGTTCCTGACATTGGATGAAAACATTGAGAATTTGATCATTGCAAATGACATTTTCTGGAATTTTTCATAGATGCCTTTTATCAGGTTGAAGAAGTTTCCTGCAGGTCCTAATTTATTGAGAGTTTTTGTCACTGAATTAAGTTGAATATTATCAAATGCTATTCCTGAGTATATTGATATGATTATATGTTATCATATTTTGTTATTTTTATTTGCTTCTATGGATTTGAATTCCCATCTGGTATCAATTCCTTAATCCAGTACATGTTTATTCTCACATGCCTCCCTTATCATTTTATTGTCAAATATATTACATTTCTATATATTGTAGGCTCCAAAATGAAATTATGGGCATGCTGTTTTATAGAATTATTTATAAATCAATGAAGAGGAGAAAAAATAACAACTATGCATTTACACTGTCTTTTATAAAATACAATTACTTTTCTCACACTCTTGTTTTTTTATGTGATTTCAACCTGAAGAACTTACTTCAGTAGTTTTTTAAGTCACATCTGCAGTGAACAACTTCTCTCTCTTTCACTTATTTGGGAATGTCATATACCTGCTTTGTTTTTGAAATGTAGTTTTACTGGATGTAAGATTTTTAGTTGAGAGTTTATTTATTTATTTATTTAGCATTTAAATAAGCCATCTTAATGCCTTCTGGCCTCCAGTGATTCTGATCAGAAGTCAGTTGCTAATATTACTGGTGTTCCCTCGTACATGTAAAATTATTTGTGTCTTGCTGCTTTTAAGCTGTTTTCCTAAGCTTTGGTTGTTGACCTTTTTACTGTAATGTGTCTTGGTGTGGATCTTTTCTGCATTTATCCTGTTTAGAGTTTGTTGAAATTCTTGAATGCATAGATTAAGGTGTTCATCAAATTTGGGTAGATTTCAACCATGATTTCTCCTCTTTTTCCTATCTCCTTTTCTCCTGGTATTCTCATTACATTTAATAATGTCCTACATTTCTCTGAGGCTCTTTCATTTTTCTTCATTTTGTTTACTCTGTTCTTCATATTGCACAATCTCTCAATCCAACTTCAAGTTTGTTGATTCTTTCTTGTAGTTCGAATATACTCTTGTGCCCTTCTCGTATATTTCCACTCAAATTATTGTACTTTCCTACTTCTAAATTTACTTTTTATTATTTTTATAACTTCTTTTTATTGATATTCTTTATTTTATGACATATTGTCATCATACTTACCTGTATTTCTTGAAACGGGTTTTTCATCTTTGCTTTGAATATATTTATAACGGTTGCTTTGAAGTCTTTATCTCATAAGTCTGTCATCTACAGGCAGTCTCTCACAGGCAGTTTCTGTTGCCTGATTTGTACTTTATTTTATTTCCCATGCATGGATCACACTTTCACTGAGACTGGTTGTTGTTGTCATTTGCTTGTGTATTTAATCAGAGATTCAGCAGGACTATTTTAATGAAGGCCATTTGTCCCAAAGTAGGAAACCTCTAATATCATTCCAGTCTTTGGTATTCTGGTCTTTGGTGTTCTGGTATTCTAGTCTTTGGTATTCTGGTAACAGTCTTTGGTACTGGTAACAGTCTTTGGTATTCTGAGCTTGCATTTTGCTGCATAGAATCTAAACCCTAAACATGAACTAGAGCAAGAGTGATTGGGACCCCACTATTCTTGGTCTACCACCCCATAAATAGAGCCTTTTCCCCACTAGTCAGATTGAGTGCATAAAAGGACCTCACAAACTTGTCTGAAATTAGCTTTTACAACATACCACTGGCAAGGTTGAGAAATGCTGGTAGCCTACCCTGCCTGGGGAAATCCTGTAGGCCTTAACTAGAGCTTGGGACAGCAGGAGCACCATCTTCTTGGCCACATGTACCTAGAATAGAGCTTCCACCATGGTGAGCTGGGGGTTCAAAAATATACAAAAGATTTGTTTCTGATTTTGTAATTTTCCTCTTATCCTTCTTAATCTTGCTCATGATGCCAATGTGAATAGAGATGGAATCTCTTGTGACCATGAGAATAAATAAGTGAGTCTAAAACCAAATTAATGAAAGAGATTTGGGTGCTAAGATTATTACACAATGGAGCAACATCAGCAGCTCCTCATCTCTGGATTACTGTTATATAAGAAAAATAGGCCACCACGTGGTTAAGCCACATGTTATGGATTTTCTGTTAATCTAAGACATACAGAATATTAACTATTCAGACCCAGATTTCTAATTTTCTTCAGAACATAACTTGTATGCCTTAAAAATCATCCCAAACTGAGCATAAAAAATTTAAATTCTTTTTCTCCCTTCAATCTCATTCTTTCCTTTTACTATTACTTTTTATAGGCACCAATATCCAGAGAGTCTCCCTAGCCCAAAGCTAATATGTTTTTTTAAACTCTTTAGTCTCCTACATTAAGGAATCACTAAATCTTATTTTTATCTCTTAAAAATGCCTTAGGTATTCACCTTTTCTTTTTGATCACCACTGTCTTAATATACGCCTTCATCAAACTTACTTGAATTATTACAGGAATTTCTTAATTGTCCTTTGTTTCTTCAGTTTCCAGGCAATGCCATGTCTGTAACCATTTTATTAAATAATAGGCACATTTGATCCAGCACCTCCTTATTAATATGTTTTCAATGACTCCCTTTTTTCTGTAAACTCTATAAGGTTCTAATGCTTCTTACCATAGCAGCGAGGCTCTTCTTAAACTCACCTATGACCAGCTATTCTGCCTCCATATTCTATACACCCCAGAACAAACTCTGTACCTTGGAAGAGCTGAATGTAAGATTCTCTTACATTTCAATCTGTCTATCTACTCTTTCCTATAGTAGAAATGCCTTCTGCCCTTTGTCTGCCCTGTAATTACAATAGTCTCAGAAATCCCCCCAAAAACAATTACCACAAAAAAAGTCCACATTTTCTTTTGTATTATAATAGTTAGTGTAATACATTTTCTTTATTTTCTCCCCCTTCTTAGAACATAAGCCCTTGGAAGTTCAGCCCCTTTATATGTGTGTGTTTGTGTGTGTATTTATGCTTGATTTTCAGGCTTCTATTACAGTGAGTTGCAGCATTGTTGTTCAATGACTGTTTATATAAAATAAATATCCAAAATGTTATTTCAACATGTACTCTAATTAAAACTTAATGAGATGTTTTACATTAATTTGTTGTTCTCAGTCTTCAAATGCTGCTGCGTGCGGTCATACCAAATCTCAATTTGAATCCTATATTTTCAATAGTTATGGTAAAGGATAGTCCTACCAAAATAATAAAAAATATTTTCAATAGAAAAAAAATGAATGTTTACAAAAAACAAAGAAAGGATACAGGAAGACAATTCGAATCTAGGATCCTAAGAAAGAACATGAGAGAAAATTTTTATTCTAAAATTATCACATATATAATGTGTTTTAAGTATATTATTGCAGCCAAGAAGACTTTAGATCGTCTATATTAACAGCTAATATTCAAAGTTCAAACGGTTTCACATGGAAAATCATCCCTTTTGTTAAGTCATGCTAGGACAACCCTAAATTTATCTCAAGTTTTGCATGATGTGATCATTGAGATAAACGAAATAGAAAAGTAGAAGCACTAATGCTTCAAATCAATGGATACATATCTTTATGTACACTTTTATTTTTAGAGACAGGGTGTCATTCTGTTGCCCAGGCTAGAATGCAGTGGTGTCATCATAGCTCATTGCAACCTCAAACTCCTGGCCCCAAGCAGGTCCTCCTGCCCCAGCCTCCTGAGTAGCTGGTACTACAGGCATGCACCACTACACACAGATAATTTTTTTTTTTTTTGACTTTTTGTACAGACGGCGTCTCGCTATTGCCCAGGCTGGTCTCGAATACCTGGCCTCAAGCTATCGTTCCACCTTGGCCTCCCAAAGTGCTAGGATTACAGGTGTGAGCCATCTCACCCAGTCTCCATTCACACTTTAACCACTGTTTTCTGATTCCACCAATAAAATCACAGAACTATTTCCTCCAAATATATGAAAAATGTAGTCAATAAAATATTAATAAATTAATTCACCTTCAAAGTCTATCTATTAATTAAAGAGTGGCATAACTTTTATAAGGGCAATTTTTATGACTTTTAGTATAAATATCAAATGCACCTCAGTCATACTTCTCAGGGACTTGAAAATAAATTTAAACTGGGACAGAGTCATATACAGGTGCACATGATTACACATATGGCAATAAAATGAAATAGGTGCTGTGACATAAATGCAAAGCCATGGGCACAGCAGAGCAGTCAATTCTACTCTGAGAGGTGATATGGAGTGAGCAGAGGGGCAAGAATGCCTTGTTGAGTAGAAAGATGCTTAAGATAATTCTGAAAGGAAAATTCTTTGCTAATATTCATCAGTGGAAGCAGGGCAGACCAGGGAGTGTCAATAAAAGCAACCTGAATGAGGATGTCAAAATGTACCATCACAGGTGCCTTCAGAGCAGTGTAAAGCAGTGCATTCAGGGTGGAAGAGGTCAAGGTAATCATGACATGGGCTAAGATGTTGGTGAGAACTGAGCCTAGAAAGAGAGGCAGAAGAAGACTGATTATGAAGGGCCTTAAACAGCATGCTGAGGATTTGGGTGGAACTATTAAATTGTTTTAAACAGGGTAGCGTCATCATTAGCTTTCCCTTTTAGAGAGCTCATCCCTGCTGCATTGCAAAGGAGGTATTGGAGATCAGAAACACTAAGGAAGCAAAAGAAAAACAGGCCAGGGCCCACTGAGATAGTGCAGGCAAGAGACGAAGGTCTGTATCAATTAACTGTGGAAACCAAGAAATGGTTATACTTAGGGAATAATGAAAGAAAGTAGCACAGCAGATCATAGTGATATATTTTATTTGGCATCTAGAATTACTCTGTTTCCTGAGTTGGATGCTTGGGAATCTGGCCTAAGTAATAAACGATGACTTGATTTTAAATGTAGAGTGGGTCATCTAGTGCAGCCCCTTTATTTTATACGTAATTAAAGTGCATACACCTTAGGTGATTTGCCCAAAGTCTTGCCGCTGTTTGTCTAATCCTGAAAGGAATAGAACTTGATTTTTCTAATTTCCATCTCATCACTCTTTCCAACATAGAGTACTATATTCAGCACTCTTTTAATTTTCATGCCATCCAAAATGACATAATGGAAAAAAATAGAGTTCCAGCTTCCTAATTGTTCCATAGAAGGATTTGGGAGCTATGTATTAGACAATGACAGATTTGCCATTTGAGGATGTTATCTACAATTTATGAGACAATTACTATAATCTAATCATTTTATTTTTAGGAATAAAAGTTCAAATTCCATCTAATTTTGACATGTTAAAAAATCATTACACTTTCTCTCAGTGATATATCATTTATCATCAGATGTAAAGAAATAGTGAAATTTTATGTTTAATAATAAGGCAGCTCTTCTTGTATAATGTCAGATAAGAAAATTTAAAAATCAAATTGGTTTCAGTTAATTTGCCTTGGCAACTTCACATATATCAAAATGAGTATGGCGCAAATTTAAACTAGGGAGAAGGGTTCAGAGCAGGCATTTTAGAGAATATTCATCCAGATAAATTTTTGGTTCTGTGTGTGTGTGTGTCTGTATGTACATTTGTGCGTGTTTGTGTGTGTGCTTTTCTCTGGCCTGAGAAAGTATAGACCACAAAGCTAAAGATACGAAAATCTATGCCACTGATGTAACCAAATATTGCACACAGTAACAAAATACGGTACTATTTATCGAAATAATGCTATCGACTTGAAGTCTTGCTTGCTCTTCTGCCTCTGTACTACTTGGTGGAACTCAAGGAAGCACCAAGCTCTTGACTATTAACATGCTATTCCAGGTCTGCCAATGAAGCAGAATGGAACTGGTAGAAGGGGATGTTTTCTATATTTTTATGCCAAAAAGTTAAATCCACCTCTGTAGTTAAACATTCATTAAAGTTTCTCATTCTATTTCATAAATTTTCCATGAATAATTCCTTTTTCTATTTCACAAACAAAACTGCTTAGTCTTCTTTCTTCCTATGATTGCAAAAGTGATGTGTGTTCATTCATCTGAACTTGACCACAGGCCTTGCACTGACAATATTTGTCTTTATAGTTACTTTTCCTTGCTCCAAACAAGTAGCTTCTTTTAAGTAAGTCTCTTTCCACAAGCTTCTGTCAGCAAACACGTCTCCCTGGCTTGAAGTTAGTCCTACTTTTTTTTTTTTTTTTAATTAACCAGCACACAGACACCAGACACCAGCTAACTATAAAACACTCAAAGTTACCCTGTGTATCTTGATTCCTCTGTCCTGTGACTCATTAGGTCACTAAACGCTGAATAATCACAGACATTAATTTCAAATAAGACAAAATTTACTTCTAAAGATAATAAATTCCCTTCATTTTGTTTCTCAATTCCACTTTAATTCTTTTTGCAACCTTGTCTCATCTTTCCAATCCTGGCATTTCCTAAGCCATAAAGTTTAGTGGGAAAGCACAGTGTATCAAAGGCCTGGTGTTAGACCCTGCTGGCCCTAAAAAGTGATGTTACCTTGGGTGAGAGTCTCATCCTTTGTAAATGGGGTTATTTGGCTAAAAAATTTGTTCTTAACTTGGATATAGAGAATGGAGAGAAATAATTAACAATATTGCATACAATATGAGAGAAATAAATATTGTGATACAGTTTGTGATAAAATTCCAAAACCCACAGGAGCCCTCTTGAGACAATCTAGCATGAATAGAACCAGATGTTTCTAAAATACCCTCCTTCCTTCACTATTGAGATTAACTGACCTGGAAATATTCCTAAATCTTCAGCTTTATCATCGTATGACTCTGTAAAGCACATTTTACATTTAGAGGCAGTCCATTTATACTCACCATCACACAGAGTAAATAAATAGCATTGTAAATCCTTTCATACAAAGAACCATTAATGAATTAATTATTCCATTAATTCAATTCATAAATACGTACCATATGTCTCATATGTGGAAGGCTCATGCAGAATAATTTCCAGTAGGTTTTACAGATTAAACAAAAACAAAGCTCAAAAAGTTAAATAACTTGCCCAAGGTCACATAGCCAGTAGTTAAACACATGGTCAAGTCATACCACAGTCCATGTGTTTTTCATTCCATTCCACTGACCTCAAGGAGCTTCTGGGTTAGAGGAGGAAATGTACAACCAAATAAATAATTTTAAAATACAGCACAAGAAGTGTTTTGTTTTAAAGTCCCTCGAAGTATCCTCTTCTTCTGATACTTTAATAAACTAAAAGACAGCACTTAGTAAAATAATTTTTATTATTTTAAATCACTGAACTGTCTTCTAAAATACATGAAGTTTGAGCAGCTCATGTAACTCACTTCCAACATTATAGTTGGGTATAGATTTCTTTGCTGATGGTTTAAATATATTTGGCCTTAATTGTGACTTTTAAAACAATTGATATTTTTACTTAGAGAGTCTCAATATGCAAATTTCTGGGTACCCCTCTGGCCACCCTTGAAACAAGCAGGTAGTCTGGCCTCTGTCTGCTTGCTCACTTTCCTAATAAGAGCCAGACTCTATGAAGAGAGGGAAAGTTAATTAAGGCCTTTTTCCAGGGCAGTCTAAAACAATAGGTTTCATCCTTGGCCCATGTTACTGCTATTATGCCTTCTAAGCCCCAATGTTAGAAGTTCTTCTACCTCTCTGGCTTAATGAAAAGAGTCCATTTTTCTTCATAGCAATCTTTGTGGAGACAACACATCCTGCCCCTTCTCAGCAGTCACTGACCCCCTATTGTGCATCGAGTGGTCATGAATTGAAATCTTAACTCTCCTCCTTGGCTCGAAAGTTTCCTATTTTTATTTTATTGGTTTTCAGAGGAAAAAAAAAAGAAAGAGCATTGGTGAAGTTTCAGTTTAAAAAATTAATGTACACATTCAGTAACATTTATATACACTATTAACAGTCAAGCTAAGAATAAAATCAAGAACTCAATACAGTTTACAATAGCTGCAAAAAAAAAAAAAAAACCAGCAATATACTTAACCAAGGAGGTAAAAGACCTCTACAAGGAGAACTACAAAACTACAAAATGAAGAAAGAAACCTTTGATGACCATCAAATGCAAAAATATCCCTAGCTCATGGGTTGGAAGAACTAATGCTGCTAAAGTGTCCATGCTGCCCAAAGTGATTTATAGACTCAATGCAATTTTCAGCAAAATACCAATGTCATTTTTCACAGAATGAAAAAAAAAATCTATATTTCATACAGATTCAAAAAAGAACCCAAATAGCCAAAGCCATCCTAAGCAAAAAGCACAAATCTGGAGGCATCACATTACCTGACTTTAAATTATACTACAAGGCTATAGTAACCAAAACAGCATGGCACTGCCATAGAAGCAGACACATAGATCAGTGGAAAAGAATGGAGAACTCATAAGTAAAACCATACAGCTACATGCAACTAGTCTTTCACAAATCAGACAAAAACATACACTGGGAAAAGGACCCCCTACTCAATAAATAGTGCTGGGAACATTGGATAGCCATATGGAGAAGAATGAAACTGGATCCTTATCTCTTATCATATGCCAAAATTAACTCAAGATGTAAGACCTGACACCATAAAAGTGCTGGAAGAAAACTTAGGAAAAACTTTTCTGGACATTGGCCTAGGCAAACACAACAAAATAAAAATAAATAAATAAATGGGATTTAATTAAACTAAAAATTTTCTGCACAACAAAAGAAATAAAAATATTAAAGAGACAACCTACAGAATGGGAGAAAATATTCACAAACTATACATCCAACAAAGGAATAATATCCAGAATCTCCAAGGAACTCAAACAAATCAGACAGAAAAAACAAATATCCCCATTAAAAAGTAGGCAAAAGACATGAACATTTTCAAAGAAGATATACAATTGGCTAAGACGCACACACGAAAATGCTCAATGTCACTAATCATCAGGGAAACTTAAAACCACAATAATATGCCACCTTACCCCTGTCATAATGACCATATTAAAAAAGTAAAAAAAAAAAAAATAGATGCTGGCGTGGATTCAGAGAGAAAAGAATGCTAATACACTGTTGGTGAGAATGTAAATTAGTACAACCTCTATAGAAAGTAGTATGGTGATTCCTCAAAGAACTAAAATTAGACCTACCATTCGATCCAGGAACCCTACTACCGGGGATGTACCCAAAGGAATAGAAATCATTTTATTAAAAAGACACCTGCACCCATATGTTTATCATAGCACAGTTCACAATTGCAAAGATATGGAACCAACCTGCATGCTCACCAATGAATGAGTGGATAAAGAAAATGAGATATATATATATATATATATATATATATATATATATATATATATATATATATATCTCCCAATGGGATATACAAAATACACCATGTAATACTACTCAGCCATCAAAAAGAATGAAATAATGTCATTTGCAACATCTTGGATGAAAATGGAAGCCATTATTCTAATAAAAAACCAAATACTGCATGTTAGTACTTATAAGTGGGAGCTAAGAAATGGGTATACATGGTTATAAAGAGTGACTTAATGGACATTGGAGACTCATAAGCTGGAGGGTAGAAGAGGGTTGCCAGATAAAAACTATTTGATACATGTGTGCTATTCAGGTAATGGATATGTTAAAAGCCTAGACTTCTCCACTGTGTGATTCATCCATATAACAAAAAAACTAATTCTATCCCCTGAATCTACTTAAATAAATAAAAGAAAGAGTATTAACATTTATCTGTCTTTATTTCATATTATATGTATCTCTGCTTCTCTATAAAGTTCATTTATGGAGATGAAAACAGCCTGCACAAATTTCACCTCTAAAACTAAAAAAATTATTTTTCCCCACATCTTTCTAAAGGCTGTAACTTAGCTAAATATAAAAGGCAAGGAAGCATGGACCAGAGAGGAATGAGTAATGGTTAAGAGTACAAAACCCTTGAAGATGTCACAGAGAAGATGACATGGTGTAAGGGATCAAAATTAAAAAAAAAAAAAAAGGTAGGATTTTTAAGTAAAGAGGAGAAAGGAAGGGAAACCAGGCCAATGAAATTGCATGTGTCTGGATATGGGGGTTTTAAGAGTCCCTGGAATTTGGAAATTTTTTGTCTTAAAATATTAATGGGGTACAAATGTTTTTGTTACATGGATCACTTTTGTAATGCTTGAGTCAAGGCTGTAAGTGTGCCCATCACCCAAATAGTGTTCATTGTACCCACCAGGTAGGTATTTGGCCCTCCCTTCCTCCCCTGCACTTGAATTCCAATGAGTTTTACTTCCCTGAGTGCAAATGTGTGTCCACCGTTTAGTTCCAATACAATAGAGAGTACATAAGTTGTTTGTTTTTCCATTCTTGAGATATTTCATGTAGGATAATGGTCTCTAGTTCCATCCGAATTGATGCAGAAGACATTAAGTCATCCTTT
>RJWJ010020773.1:0-28667 GCA_004363605.1 Indri indri | reverse complement strand
AGCAATATGGAGTTACCTCAAAGAGCTACAGGTAGAACTACCATTTGATCCAGCAATCCCGTTACTGGGCAGCTACCCAAAAGAACAAAAGACACTCTATGAAAAAGACACCTGCACCCAAATGTTTATAGCAGCACAATTCATAATTGCAAAGATGTGGAAACAACCCAAGTGTCCATCAATACATGAGTGGATTAATAAAATGTGATATATGTATACCATGGAGTACTATTCAGCTCTAAGAAACAATGGTGATATAGCACCTCTTGTATTCTCCTGGATAGAGGTGGAACACATTCTACTAAGTGAAGTATCCCAAGAATGGAAAAACAAGCACCACATGTACTCACCATCAAATTGGTATTAACTGATCAACACATAAGTGCACATTTAAGAATAACATTTATTGGATGTCAGGCAGGGGAGAGCAAGGAGGGGGGGTGGAGGGGACAGGTATATGCATACACAAAGAGTGTGATGTGCACCATCCAGGAGATGGCCACGCTTCAAGCTCGAACCTGGGGGTAGAGTGGGGGCAAGGGTAATATGTGTAACCTAAACATCTGTATCCCCATGAAATGCTGAAATAAAAAAGAAAGAAACAAATTCAACAAAGTCTCAGGTTACAAAAATCAAAGTACAGAAATCAGTGGCATTCCTATACTCTGACAACAGTCAAACTGAGAACCAAATCAAAGACTTAATACCCCTCATGATAGCAAGAAATAAAGTAAAATACCTAGGAATATATTTAATTGAGGAGGTAAAAGACCTCTACAGGGAGAACTATGAAACACTGAGGAAGGAAATAGAGTACGTCTATGAAAAAGTGCAGAGGGAAATAGTAGAGGACATAAAATAGCCAAAAACCATACCATGCTCATGGGTCGCTATATTCAACATTATTAAAACGTCTACACTATGCAACGTGATCTACACATCCAATGCAGTCCCTATTAAAATACCAACATCATTTTTCACAGATCTAGAGAAAAAAAATTTATGCTTCATATAGAACAAGAGAAGACCCCATATAGTAAAAGTAATACTAAGCAAAAAGAACAAATTGGGAGACATCAATTTACCAGACTTCAATCTATACTACAGGCTAGAGTAATTAAAATAGCATGGTACTAGCACAAAAACAGAGACATGGGGCATTGGAACAGAACTGAGAACCCAGATATAAAACCATCCTCATATAGCCATCTAATCTTTGACAAAGCAGACAAAAAATCCACTGGGGAAAAGAATCCTTATTCAATAAATGGTGCTAGGAAAAGTGGATAGCCACATGTAGAAGACTGAAACAGGACCCACACCTTTCACAAAAATGAACTCACAGTGGATAATACACTTAAACCTAAGGTGTGAAAGTATAAGAATTCTAGAAGAAAATGTTTCTGAGTTATTTCACTGATTCTTTCTCATCTGGCCTCCAAATCAAGAGCTGGGTGTGCTAGGGTGGCTCATGGATCAGTCTCTGAGTCTCCAAAGATTGCTCCCAGGTCATGTCAAGGGGAGGAGTCCTGGTCCTGATTTGCCTTTTTTTTTTTAATAGCAGGTTTGATCAATCTCTTGGGTCATCTCTTCCCAACAGAGTGTAGTGAGTTTGGTCCCTCCAGCTTAATCTCTGAGCTGGTGGATTTTACTTATGGGTATGTATCTGCTGCTCCCTAATTGCTTGAGTCAAAAGGCATTATGCTTAGCTGTGAAGTTGTTTCCCTTGTTATTGATTGTAGTTTGTGTGAAGGAGCCAGCTGCCAAGGTAATCTTTTGTGCCTGTGATACAATCTGTTCCCCCAGGTGGCACACATGGATGCCCCAAGCTTTCTCCCCCTTAAGTCAGGGGGAGAATAAGACACTGTGATTGGAATGTGAGAGCATGAGGGGCTTTGGTAGTCATCAGCAGACCTCAGAGGTTGCTTATCTGGCCAACAGGGGGAGCCACTGATAAAGTTCAGAGCAATCTCTACAAGCCAGGAGGGCTTGTACAGGTGGGCTGGACGGGTGCCCCTACCCTTGGTTGTATGGGCTTATTCATGTGATTGCAAAGGCCCCAGGCTCTTCCCATCCCTGTCCACTCACCCAGTTTCTCTGTGGGGTGGGGCAAGTTCCCTCCCTATTTTCTCCCTGGAACTCTACAGTGCTCTCCCCTCAGTTCAGTGCAAGTGCACACATTGCCTTGCCACCCCAAACTGGCTCTCTGGTCCACGTGTCTGACCCACTGGCATGTGTCTCTGCTATCAGTGGCAGGCACAGGTGGGGACATGCCCCCACTGCAATGAGACAAGCCTCTGGCACAGAGGATTCTCCTGGTTGCTATGGGGGAAGGGTCACGGTCTCCCTACACCACTCCTGTGCCTGGAGGGCACCAGTCCAGTCCACTTGTCCAAGCCACCAATGGGCAATCCTGCTAAACACCAGCATGGAGAGAATCAGGCTTCTCAGTACTGAGCACTTTCCTAATTGCTATGGGGGTAGGGAGGGGCCAGAGATTCCCTTCACCACTCATGTCTGGGGGGTACAAATTCAGCCTTCCTGTCCAAGCCACCAGTGGACACTCCTGCTAAATGACAGTGTGGAGAGAAGCAGGCCTCTCAGCACCGAGCACTCTCATGTTGCTATGGGGGGTGATGGGCCACGGTATCCCTGCACTGCTTTCATGCTTGGGGGGGCACCACTCCAGTTCACCTGTCCAAGCTGCCAGTGGGTGATCCCACCAAATGCTGACATAGAGAGAAGCAGGCCTCTCAGCACCAAGCACTTTTGTGGTTGCTCTGGGAGTGAGGGGCCACAGTACAAACCATCTTGAGCCAAAATTGCTTTCTGTGATGCCAGGAATGGAGGAGATGCAGAGAAAAAAAGCGTCTAGGTGCAAGAAAGCTGGCTCTCTGGTCCCTCATGGCACCTTCCCATGGGGTGAGACGTTTTGTTTCCTGCTGCTCACCAAAGGCACCTGAGTGGGGTGAGTGGACCCTCCTTGCCCTTTCGCTTGGCATCAGGCTTCTCTGGATTTGGTCTATGCTGTCACTGTCCTCTCCTCTCTTTATTATTTCTTGTATTCACAAGCCCTTTTCGGCGGGGTCCCCAGATACCTCCATTGTCTCTCCCTGCAATCTACACTGGAGCACCACAGCTGCTCTCAGCTCTCCTCAGTCCAACTTTCCACCCTCCAGCCAGGACAGTCCAAGTTCCATCTCTAGTTGGCCATCTTGCCCCAACAAAATAAAAATATTAAAAGCAAACTTTCAAGGTGTCTGTACTTTATATATCACGTCATGTTCTAACTATATTTCTATGGAAACTTAATAGGCAAATGCTAAAATTGAGGTCTTTTATCACTTTACTGAATACCATAAAATTAAATTTTAAGAGACAAGTTGAAATGAAAATTTAACTGTCACGCTAAGATAAAATGGTAAATTCTACCCTCATAAACTATCTTTCTCAACTTTTCTGATACAACATTGTTTATCATTGTCCTATGCTTAATGTTTGATACCTTATATGCTCTTGTCAGCTTGTCCTAATATTCTTCTGTCCAGGGCATTCACAGTTACCAAAAAAACTCTTGAAAATGTATTCATCTATTTATTTGACTGATAAGATTAGGCCATTTTGTTTAGTTTTATCCATTGAAATGTATGTATAGAGATAAGATAGTGTCATACAAGGTAGTCCATGCCTCTAGTCCCAGCTACGAAGGAGGCTAAAGTGGGAGCTTGATCCCAATCCAGGAGTTCAAGGTCAGCCTGGGCAACAGTAAGACCCTACCTTTTAAACAAAAAAAAAAAGAAAAAAAAAGGAGAGGCAAATGTTGCCTGTGTTGTGTAAAATAACTTTGAATGGAACTAATCAAGATGCGAGTAAGTTCTAAGGAGATAGGTCCACTTTATGGGTAAGATATAAAATGCATTCCTCAGGTTTTAAAGAACTGAATTTGGCATATCTAACACATCTATGCCAGTCTAAGGAACTAGAACCTTAGCTCCATTCAATATCTGACTTACATAGTCAGCCTTATTTGCATTTGGAAGAGCCAAATGAAATGTATATTAAAATGTGCCATAAATCCTAAAGAATGATATAAAGAGACTAATTTGGGTTCTCATCCTATACTACCCATCTACTAGCTGGTTTGCAAAATCACTCAGATGCTTCCTTTATGCCATGCACCACCAAGCAGAGAAATTTTCACAAGTACTTACCTACTTTGTATATAAAGGTACACTCAATTCATATAATATATTTGTTTATTCTTTCACAATTTTTGAATATTCTGAAAAGCGAGTGCAGTACTTGCCAGGTACAAAGGCATACCCATCATGAAGCTTAATCAATCTAACTTTTAAACAAATTAAGAGCCCAACCAAGGTTTAAATAAAAGAGCTATAAGACATTTCCTCTGTAGTAATGAAACGACTGTCATCTAAATGAAACAAATGAGCCAACGACATTTAAACATTCTTATAATATAGTGTTTTGTACTTCAAAGGACTTAGTTTATATTCAAAAACAACCTTGTTACTCTGAATTATTTTTACCTAGATTAATTCCCTTCCAAAATTCTAGAGGTTAAAAAAAAAATTCCTCTTTTCTTCCCCCTCCCATCCCCCACAGTTTAGAATCTGAAGAACTTTTACCTCAACACTCTTATCTTTGAACAAGACTCTATTGGGTGGTAGGAGCCATGGAAACCAAGGGGACTTGCACAGGTGGGGTCTGGCATTTTAACTCCCAAAACTTTATACCACCTCTCTTTTAGAGGAGGTAAATGAAGTCTGTTTAGTCACTAGAGTAGGGATGAAGATATATGTATGACAAAGTGAGAATTATAAAATAATCAAGACACCTTGGGTAAATTACTTTGGAAACACACATACTAAACAAAAAAGACACCCAAATATTTTTCTGCAGCCCTGGCAGTAATATTTCACACCTTTCATTTAAGAACCCCCCTACTCAATTTTCTTTGTGTTCAAATTAGAGTTGGAAGAAAAAAGCAGCTATCATCGAGGTGACATAAAACAGCCTATTAAGAATACCATATAGATTCCTATGGCAACCTCTATTTTGAATTTAAATAGGAAATCCTCAAACATTTGGGTCTGAACTGTCCCTAGTTCCAGCTATTTTAATGAGTGGGAAGAAAGGAACAATGAGGCCCTTACATGGCTCCTTCACTTAGGTACCCCAGTCTGGAGGGGGAAGGATAGAGAATGAGTTGGGTACTCCAAAGGTGGGGTACTCAACTGAGTTTTCACTGAGAAAAGGAAGAGAATATGCCAAAAAAGTCTTTATCACATCCCATGAGATGACAAATGGAGCTACAAATAAAAAGGGCTACGGACTGGAGGGTCCTATGTGGGGTTGGGGAATGGGAAGAGGGAGCAAGAACTGGACATTTGTGAAGGGAGGTGGAAAATAAACCACCAGACGTGGCAGGGAAAGAATAAGGGGTGGGGATAAGAAACAAAGCCAGCCTTTGTCCTCAGTGCTCAGCTATGGGAAATCTGGCTCCAGGCAGGAAGGAGCCTGAGGCAGTGGATGCCTCCTGAGGTACAGTGGAGTAGACAAGGACAGAGGCGCACCTGAGGGTTGATGGTGCCTGATGCCTCCTTACCTTCAGGAATTTCCTGGTCACTGATGTGCTGCAGGTAGTAGCCCTCACTGGCTCCAAAATACAACTCAGCAGGCTCCATGGCAGCAGGTGCCAGTGCTTACAGCACCTGGGCACCACCTCATAGATCTTAGAATCAGTCCAGCTCCACTAACCTGGTACACAGGCCAGCTTGGGGCTGGCATTGGGGGACACACACCACCTCACTGTGTTCCCATGGGGTACACCTCTGCTGTTCTCCTCTGCTTCCTGGTACCTGTACCCTCAATTACCCTGACTCTGCCATACCTGTACCTTGCCTGGGCTGTACGCCTCTGCTCCTTTGCCACTGCCGCCTCCTCTGAGCTGACTCGTATGTGAGGCGTGACCAGATGGGCTTACTTAAAAGAGGTCGAGACATGACAAGATGTTTAGAGGCACAGGTACTGCTGGGAGAAATCACTATCCAAGCTCTTCCTCCTGGCTGCCACCTCCTGACTGAAGGCCACTGGCCCTGGCTGTCACTTGCCACCCAGAACATGTCCTGTGGTTTCCTGGTTACAAGGAACCAATCACACCCAGAGTTCTCTCCATATGTTTGCCTTGAGCCAGGGCACATGACTCACAATGCACCAGGCCACTCTGCCCCACCCTTCCTTGTGGTGGCCCCACCCCTTGCAGCATGAGTAAGGGCCTCTGGTTTTCATTCAGTGGTTTTGCAGGAAGTGCTGTGGGCTTTTGTTCCTCAAAGCCATCCTCCTCAATAAGCTCTATCTAAAACTTCTGTTAGTAAAGAGTTTGTTCCATTAGTAACTCAGTTTGTCCAATTCTGACAGCTTTCATTTGCTCACCAAACTGAGTTACACATGAATTGTTGACTGTTTTTGTAACTAAACGCTGTCTTCAAAAAAATTTTAGTTTTCTCCTGCAAGTTGAGCATAGAAACCCCTGGGGCCCTGGTCCTAATCTCAATAAAGATTCTGGCTGTGTGTCTTGAATGAGACCTGAGGACATGCTGCCCCTCAACCTCCTTGTCCTTATAATAGGGGCTGAACTTAACCCTACCAGCTCTGAAATCCTGGGACTTGCC
This sequence comes from Indri indri, assembly GCA_004363605.1. Lineage (NCBI taxonomy): Eukaryota > Metazoa > Chordata > Mammalia > Primates > Indriidae > Indri > Indri indri. The sequence goes on along the minus strand of RJWJ010020773.1, from coordinate 21,975 downwards.
AACTTCCTTGGTCTTGCCTCTGTTTCTCCCTTCCATGGCAGGAGTTTCCACATTTTCCTTTTTACTAACAACATATAAAGCACTATTTTCTTACACAAGATTGAGAACCACACAATGGAGTACCACAGTCCTGATGCCATGAGGATGAGTAGTTAACATTTGGTAAGTGCTTTGTGCCCAATACTGTTCCAACAGTGGTATACTTATTTAACCCTCCAAAACAATCCAATTTTACATTTTACGTAAGAAACTGAGAGAAGTTAAATATCTACCCCAAGGTCAATGGCTGCTCAGGGTGAGGCTATGTTTTGATCCCAGGCCGTCTGGATTCTCACAAGTCCTTGATCTTGATTACCAGAATATAAGGGAAAAAGTCAAGCTTGGGGGAGGGGAGTAGATAGCAGTGCCTTTTTCCTGGACAGAGAATGCAGGAAAAGGACTAGGTTTGGGAAAGAAGATAGTTTTTGACTCGAAGAGACACATTGAAATGGAGCTTTCTGGTTGAAAGCTAGGGAAAAAAAAAACACTGTAGGCTAAGTCCATTTGTGACATCCAGCTTATGTTTTCAAAAATAACACACATACTAAATCAAACCATTGAGATTAATTTAATTAATTTAAATTAATTGATTAATTTAATTTCCTTAAATTTACATGCTAAGAATATCACTTTTTTTGAGAAAAATGAAACAATGAAAACTATTCCCTAATTTCTTTTTTTTCTTTTGAGACAGGGTCTCATTCTGTCACCCAGGCTGAGTGCAGTGGTATAATCATAGCTCACTGCAACCTCAAACTTCTGGGTTTTAGTTATCCACCTGTCTCAGCCTCCCAAGAGGCTGAGACCACAGGTGTGTGCCACTATGCCCTAACACACACGCACACATACACTCACACACACACACAGAGACAAGGTCTCACTATGTTGCTGAGGCTGGTTTTGAACTCCTGGCCTCAAGCAATCTTCCCACCTCAGCCACCCAAGGTGCTAGGATTATAGGCATCAGCCACCATTTCCAGCTGAATATCATATTTTTAAGTGATTACTTTCATAGAATAAAGTTGAGATTAAGGTTTTAGCAAATGAAGTGTCTTTTATAAAATTAATCCATTAAATGGAAACATTTAAAATTGTGTTGTCATCAGAGCACATGGAAAGTAGTTGAAGCCATGAGTATAGAAGTGATTGCCTTGAGAAGCTGTGTATAAGAAGAGTGACGGGAGAGGAAAGAAAGTTGGAGAATAAGGAGGTTTAAGTGGCATTAAGTGGAACCTGCAAAGATGAGCAGTGGAAGTCAAGAGACCTGAATATTAATCAGGTCTGATCAGGTAAGTCCCAGCAGAACGGGGATGACATCTGCTTCTTATTTCTGTAATGGCAGCACCTAGCACAGTGCCTGGTCAATAGGCACTCAATATGTAATACCCTAAGGAACAGACTCAAATGTTGCCAGGAGGACAGGAAAGCTACGGATGCTGTTGCTATGGCAACTCTGTGACTGGGGATGTGAGTTAGCTTAATGGCAGGCAGTGGGGGAAGAAGTGAATCAGAGGTGAGAAAGTGAAGACAGAAACTGAGGGCTTCTTTTCCCAAACATTTGGCTGAGCAAAAATATGTGGTGGTAGTTAAAGGGAAATGTATGGTTAAGTTTTTTCAAAATACAAAAAAATAGTGAGCATAGTTTATGTGAAAGGGTGAGGCACAATGGTGAAAAAAATCTTGAAGTTAGAGGAGAAAATAGAATCGATGGCACAAGGTCCCCAAGAAGGCAGAAGTGGATGCAATTCAGAACAGGGATAGATTAGCTTTGGACAGACACAAAAGCAAGGAGGGAGAAAGCATCCGGTTGACTACAGAGACATTTCTGGTAGAGAGGAGAGGTTTAGGAAGAGATCTCTCAATGCCCTCCATGTTTCTATATTTTAATGGACTTCTACTTGGAAAACTACTCTGGGAATGGGGAATTATGTACAGAGCAGTCTACACTTCAGAAGAGCTCAATATACCTAAAAAGAAAACCCAGATAATATCTTTTTTCAAATGTGGGTAAATGCAAAAGAAACTTGAACAAAAACCAAAGGGCTCGAGTAAAATAGATATACCGCAAAAGTGGAAGATCGGACTAATTTTTTTTTTTACCAAGTAGTTAAATAGCAACAGCATTGGGAGAAATGTAAAAAAATTAATATTTGTAATTGCAAAAAATGAACATTTACAAACCCTATAACCACACAAGAGGCCACAAAAATGGACAGAGGGAGTGTTTTCCTTTTAATTCAACAGAATGAAAAAGTCATTTCAAAAGCAGGGAAGAAGGAAAATTATTTAACATAATTCTGTTTAAAATAGTTAATTTTGAGGACAAAAATCACTGATATGTTGAAATGTGTGAGACCACAGTGCAATGGAAAAGGATTCAACAAAGTTCAGTTTAGTAACCAAGATCTAATTAAATCCTCAGGAACTAATGACTGTATTCTCTGATAATAATGTTGTATGAAGCCCTATTAATATCATTAGATACCATTTTGGATGATTCTTGTAGACTTGACATGATGCCTATTTTAAGTTACAAAATAGAGCCTGCATTTAACAATAGACACGCACAAAAATAGATATATTTGAATATTGAAGAATTTTAAACTTGCTAAGCAGGAGTATATTCAAATTCATTTTTCTGAAAATGGATTTAGAAACATTTGAAGAAAATATTGGAGAACATTAAGAAAAAAAACACTATCCTTCTAGGACAGTGGCAAGTCTGGGAGAACAAAGGGAAGCAAAGAGGAGACTAATGTGATTTGAATTAAGCAAGAGTTTTTTAGGTTTTTTTTTTTTTTTTTTGAGGTAGGGTCTCACTTTGTTGCTCAGGCTAGAGTGCACTGGCATCATCATAGTTCACTGCAACCTCAAACTCCTGGGCTGAAGCAATCCTCTTGCCTCAGCCTCCTGCACAACTGGGATTACAGGAGTGGACCACCATACCTGGCTAATTTTTCCTTTCTTTTCTTTTTTTTTTTTTTTTTTTGGAGAGACAGGGTCTCACTATGTTGCCCAGACTATTCTCAACCTTCTGGCTCCAAGCAATCCTCCAGTGCCCACTTCCCAAAGTACTACGATTATAGGCATGAGCCACTGTGCCTGGCCTAAGCAAGAGTTTGATTCTTTGAAAGAAGCTGAGATTTTGCTTATATGGGTCTGGGATAAACCCATTCATCCAGTAACTATTCAATACCTGAGCCCATAGCACATGCTGCACATTTTTAAGTGCTGGGTATGTTTTTTTTTTTTCTTTTTTTGGACCAAGATAAATAAGATTCCTATTCTCATATAGTTTATCTTCTAGTAAGGGAGTCAACAGTGTTGTCCATCATCACTACCTTCATGTGCCTAGAAAGTCTATTTATTGATAGCTATTATATCTCCATTCCAGATAGCAGGATGGAGGAAGGGAAGAAGGAAAATAATTTTTCAGCAGATCCTCCTAGCTTTAAGCCAATGATTTGTAAGCCCTGTGCTAAGATACATGGCCATACCTAGCTGCAAGGGAGGCTCAAAAAAACAATCACATAAGCTAAAGGCAACTAATGAAGAAGGAACAACTGGATACAGGATGACAACTAGCTCTCTGTGCCACAATCTGTAATGAAAGGTTAGGGAAGTTTCAGCTTAAGGCAATAATAATCACAATAAAATTGTATAGCCCTTTGCAAGTATGTATGAAAAATATACAAGGAGTTTTTAAATGATCTTTTTTGAAGCTAAGAGGACAAAAAAGTAGAGATAGCCTTAAACTATAAAATGAAACTTTATGATACAAGAAAGATGTTATATTGGTCAAAAGATCAGAATTATACAGTCTATTATGTGTGTGTTGTGACTAAGTGGGTTCCATCTTGGGTATCATACTAGTTGTTTTGATACAATAGGATTTGTATTATATGTACTATTTTTCTGGGCAGAGAGTCTATAGTTATCATATTCTCAAAAAGATCTGTTAACAAAAGTGTTTAAAATTACTATTATAACTGATTTGATGTGGAAAACTTGACTTCTCTCATTCCCAACTTCAAAAAAGTATAATATGGATTCTTCAGTAAATTGGGCATTTGATGGCACTGGTACTTATATTTTAAGAAATCGCCCAATTCCTCTTCTACCTTTTTCACACTCCTTAACTACTCTCCCCTGCCTTCTCTCTTCTTACATCATGTGGATTTGTTTCTGCCAAGTGAGTAAGTTGAGATAGGAATACTTATTTGAAATGATGTTCTGAAAAAAGAAATAAAAAGGGTATTAGTTTGCCATACTACTAGGGCAGATAATGCTCATTGGGCAGGACAGTTCTGGCCCCAAATGTCTGCTATAATTACAGTTGCAAACATCAGGATGTTTTATGAGATGAGTTCTAGGAAGGGCCTGAAGTTTTAAGAGATTAGGAGTTTCATTTTCCTTCCTGGTCCCTCTGTACTCTTCTCTGCCTTATCATGGTTTATTTGCTTCCAGTTCCATTTGTCTTGGTGCTGTGGGAAATCTAAAATTATTTTTCAACCCATTCTGGTATCTTCAAATTATCTCCAAGTGGAGATGGGAAAGACTCTGTCTTCCAGAAATGCCCTGTTCAGCTTCCTGGTTTTCTAAGGCCAAGGCCTGCTCTACTCCCAGCTCCAACAACTATGACAATATGTGGTCTGTACTTCATTCACTTTGAAACAAGACAGGTATAAATAAATATGTTAGTGGTTTTTTGTTTGTTTGTTTTGTTTTTAAACAACCGTACCAATGTTCCTTTCCCCTCAGCGTTTACATGTTTCTGTTTCTACTTGTTTCATTTGTGTGATATCTTAATACTTTTAAGATGTGTCAACGTCTCTCTTAAAAGGGAATCCTTGGCCAAGTCACCTTACCAATGCTAGAACCATTGTTCTTGTCAGGATTTAACACATTCCCTCTAGTTTCTTCTAGTAGGCTTTTGGACAGCTACCTTTTCAAATCAAGCTGACATTAGAAAGGCAACACTGGAAGAGGAGGATAAACTGTATTTACCTGACAGCAGGGAAAGTTTGAAGTAGTCTTTTGAACCAGGTTTGTCTCCTAGAAACAAAGCTCATAGATTTTAGGACATGATCTTTCTCTTACAATGGCTCTATTGTCCTATTGTTAAGACAAATCAATTTTTATCCTCACAGCATGTAGTCCACCCTGAGTTACCTCTAGAATTTTTCTATCAGAAGGGCTTAGGACAGCAATCTGGATGAATGTATGGCCAAGAAAACTTGTCTTAAGAGACAGTTTTTACCAGGCGTGGTGGCTCAGTCCTATAATCCCAACACTTTGGGAGGGTTGCTTGAAGCTAGGAATTTGAGACCAGCCTGAGCAATAAAATGAAACCCCAGTGCTACAATAGGAAAAAAAAAAAAAAAAACAGCTGGGCATGGTGGTACATGCCTCTAGTACTAACTAATTGGGAGGGTGAGGCAGAGGACTACTTGAGCCCAGGAGTTTGGAGCTACGGTGAACTCTGACCACACCACTGCACTCCAGCCTGTATGACAGAGCGAGACCTTATCTCTAAAAATAAAAGAAACAAGTTTGTGTAGAAAGTATACTAAAACGAAAACCAAACAACTTAGATTTCTATCTATTGGGACTGGGGCCTTGGCTGCTCTGAGCAGATCTGGCTTCTCCAGGGTGCTTATGTGATGAACCCAGGGTGAGTAATGCCACACACCACAGCAGCTGTTTCTTTCCAGTAGTACCATACAAATGAAATAGAACACTCCTATAAAAAAATTCTGGTTTTGTAATCAATGTAAGCAATACTTTGCCCAGAAAAGGTAAAGAACAACTCTGAGACCACAGACGCAACAAAAGTCAGTGTCCAAATCAGGTCTGCTCTGTTCTTTGCAGCCATAGAATTAGATAAAAAATCCAAAGAGTTGGGAACTCAGTAGCTGCTCCACCTTGGCCATATCTGGGAAACTGATACTTATTCTTTGAGTCTTAGCTCAAGAAGAGCCTCTTCTACGAGGCTTCTCTGATTCCTTCAAGGCTGTGAGGTTCTGTATCTTCAATACAATCAGTTCCTTCTGCAACTCTTACTGTACAGCAACATTTATCGCATTATATGGTAATTGTTTACTTGTCTGACACCACCATTAAACTAGGTATTCCCTTAGGACAGAGCTATTCTATTTATTTTTTTGTATCCCCAGCACTAAGTATAGTGCCTGGCTTGTGTTAGCAGTCTCAATACATTCTTCTTGAATGAATAGATAAATGAACAAACAAGTCAAATTGAGAATACCAACAATCACAATTTGATAATTGTTTACAACGATTTCTTATTTTTCAGTATTTTCTATTCTCTTTTATACCTCTGCCTCTAGTTGTTCTTCTATAGCATTTTTTTTGTCTATAAGAAACACACTTTATTTTTTATTATTTTAATTTCAGCATATTATGGGGGTACAAATGTTTAGGTTACATATATTGTCCTTGTCCCCTCCACCCCAAGTCAGAGCTTCAAGCATATCCATCCCCCAGATGGTGCGCATCACACTCATTATATATGTATATACCCATTCCCTCCCCTCCGCATCTGCAACAACCATTTTGTAATGCTCATAGGTTTGGGTCAGGAAATTAGACAACAGTGAGGACTGTTTAATCCCTGCTCTAGGATGACTGGGGTCTTAGCTGGAGTGGATCTGGTGATTGGACCTGTCCTGGACTACTCACCTGGGGCCATGTGTCAGAATGTCAGTTCTAGCTGTCAGCTGGGTTCCTCTGCTCTTCTCCATATCACATTGCCTGAGACCAGAAGTCCCCATGTCGGGCATCTAGCCAGCGAAGACTTGCTCATCTGGAACTGGTTAGACATCGCTCACAGCATGGTTTTCTCAGAACAGTCAGACTTCTTACACAGAACACAGTTGTATAATCCTAGTGTGTTTCACTTCTCCAGGAAACACATCAATGGCCTGTTGCCACACTGGCTTCTAACTATCGGCTCAGTCTCTGGACCAACAGCCCCATTGTCAATGGGACCCAGGAGCCCAGGGATCCCTGGGAATTTCACAAGGTGAATACTCCATGGTGGTGTTGCTTTCCATGGTCTGCACCTGGATATACTACACAAAGTCCTGTGGTCGCCTGTAAACTTCGAGTAGAACCTCAGTGGGAACCTGGTGAGACTGTTTCTCCAAGGAGCTGGATACAGTGGACTCAATGATCCCACAGGTTGTCAAGATGTTCACAGGCTGCCCTCCTCCATACAGAGTGATGATAGACCCTCTTTTAAATAGGAGGTAACACAGTAAATAAGCAAAGTCCTATGTCTAGAATAAAAATTGCATACATTGTAAAATCAATGATTTTAGATAGGGATAGGGATAGGGTATTGCTGCTTGTTATCCTCTGGATAAGGAAATCTCTCAGAAGCAGACTTAAGTTAAACCCCTAAGAAATAGTTTGAGAGACCCTTCCCAGCACCCTGAGGTAAGCATGGTAATATAACCATGAGTAAAGCAATATGTCAAATGAGTGGGTCAGGTGCTCACCACTATGCATGAGTTTGCCTCTTTCAGGTCTCTGCCCCAGCTGAAAGCAGAAAAGTGGAAGTAACCCCATGAAGTATGTCTAACAACTCATACACCACTGAAATTGACAGAAGTGAAACTTTGGGTCCATCATACCAGAGTAAAGTGGTGACCTGTGGAAGACAAGGACCCAAGCCTCCAGTGGAGGGAACAGCCTTTAGGTGATCTAAAGTAACTAAGGAAAGGAAAAAAAATAAAGATGTTAATATTTTTAAAAAATAAAGATGTTGATTATTTTTTGCTTATAGGATGGAGAGACAGACAGCTCCTTAGTGAGGATTTCTCTGGGCTATCACCTCTTCTGTTAATCTGTCTTGCTGCTAGATTTGTCATCCTAAACTTTGTTCAGTATTGTATAGGATTTCTCAATTTACTGACACTGGTTTCTTGGATCACCTACATAGTGCAACTAATAGGTCTGCACTCAAAGGTCCCATGTTTCTTTCTAACCCAGCCCTGTATCAGACATTGTGTACAAGGCAACAGTCCATTGTGCCTTACCAGTCCTCGTTGTGGTAGCTATTGCTTATGACTTTCTTTGCCAGGTTCTCTGTTATAAATATACTGTCCAGGCTTTACAATGACACACATAAGTATAAACCTTCCATCTAAAAACGTCAGTGCAGGTGGCTGGGCAGCAGGGTTCACCCAGTGTGGGCAGAGTGCCATTCCAAGGCCTGGGACAGCAGAGCTGTAGCTGCTGTTCCTTCAGTTTTGGGAGCAAGCACCCACTGGAGTGCCTGAACTTTCTGAAAGTTTTCATTCAGAAAAAAAAGCTTTCATTCATCACTTTCAGAAAGCTTTCATTCAAATTCTCCCAGGCGCTCCCAGCTGGGCAGTGGGGAGGGCGGCGACATCCCACAAGTCAGTCGGGCCCCCAACTCATGCCCCCACTTCGTTCCCCCAGGACAGGAGGAACAGTCCTAGTGCCCCTTCTCCCTGCAGCTCCTGCTCCCAACTCTCCTCCCCCACCCCACAACCTTCCCTTCACTCCTGCCCCTCCCCCTTGCACCATCCTCCTGTTCCCTACAGTCGGGCACCCTCGGCTACATAGACACCTAGGACCAGCACACGTCTGTGGTCCTAGACCTGCCAGGCAAGCAGGCCAGCCAACAGGAAAGGCGTCCGCTAGCTAAAGAATCAACAGGACCTCCGCACCACAGGAAAGGTCCGTGCCCAAGTGGGGCTGCAGTGGCAGATGAGAGCACCAGCACAGGCCCACACAGGGCTGGCAGCAGCTTGCAGGGCTCTTGGTGGCACAGCAGGTGCCCGTGTCCCAGAAGCAGGAGGGCCGGGAGCACCCTCCCAGAATCCTCTGGAACCAGTGCTCAGCTGTTCCACCCCAGGCACCTGTGGCACCCAAGAGGGTATGCTCTGCAGCTTCTTTTCCTTTCTGGCGAGCGCCTGGGTGAAACACTCATACATGCGCACAGGCCGACTCCACAGGGTCCAGCTCGCCAGCCTGGGCTTCCTGATCACATAGACATTCCAAAGGAAACTAACTACAATGGAACAACCAAGGTCCACAAACAGGCAATGGCAAAGAATCTGATGGAATTGTCATGTTTCATGTAGATTTCACAGATGACATTGTCCTGAATTTAAAAATTAAACAGCACTAACGGAATGTGCTAATGGATATACGATTCACAATAAAGCTGACTGGAGGCTGAATTCTGATTCCAAGGGACTTAGTCGCTCAAATTGCATCTGTTTTGTCACTCTGTGTGTGTGTGTGTGTGTGTGTGTGTGTGTGTGTGTGTGTGTGGAGGTGGGGGGCAAGGTGGATGGGTGTGGGTGGGTGTGTATCTCTGTCCCTCATTCCAAAGCCTGATCTTGTTTCATTTGCTCTGGTGCTACATGTAGACTTCCATTTAATTGTATCCAAACAACATCTTCCAAAATGCTGTACCTTAAATTTTCCAGCAGTCAAGTTTGGAAATACTCAATTTTGTATGTAACAATCTTGACACAAACGCGCATTTTTTAAATAAAATTCAAACATCAATGTTTTAAATTATTCTATGCATATATGAATGATTCTTGTGGCAATTTGAACAAAATATTGCCAGATTCAGTAAAAGTACTTGAAAACTCAAGACTATTATGAACATTAACTTCTATACTTTAACCTTTCAGGGTCATTTCTCCCTGGAAATCTGTCAGAATAAACATTGAGATTTTTCTATTCTATAGAATTTTGTGTGATTAGGTGATCACATAAAATTTTCATTTTCCTGTAATGTATTTTCATCTATGGATGCCAAGTATTGAATTTTTGCTTTCATCTGGGTTCTAATTATCATTCACTGCCTTCCAGGCAAGAATCCTAGAGAGCATCCTTGTACTACACCCCACCCCCTCTGGCTCTGGTACCAAAGGGATCCTACTTCCCCTGTGGCCTTCCTCACCACCTCAACCCCATGATGCCTGGATCATGAATATTTAACAAAGGGTGGAGTCAAAAGGTATTTCAACCAAGGGCAGAGCCTTCTCAGGTCTGCAGAAATGCCCTGCAGGGATGGATGGAAGGAAACTAGCCAGAGCTCTCTGTGGAACCCAGGTGCAATATTCCCACTGTGGATTTTCCCGGACCTTCAGGGAGCTCTCTCCCAAGTGAGGCCACCCAAGGAAGGAGAATTGTTTTGACCCCAGGTCAAAAGGATACCCTGCAAGCATGCTTCGACCTGAACCCCTGCCCCGATATAAATACCAGAGAGAAACTGGCCAAGCCAATCGGCCTTCCAGAGTCTCCAGTACAGATCTGGCTTCAAGACCAGAGATTCCGGCTCCTGAGGCAGAAGCAACCAGAACCTCAGCCTTGGCCTCAGGACAGCCTGCCCAAAGAAGGCTGACAAAAGTGCATGAGCATCACAAGATTGCAAAGCAACGTCCTTGTTCAAGACTTTGAGAACAAGCACTTTCCTGGAACTGCCACCAGGAAAGAACTGGCAAAACAGACATGACTTCCATACTCCAGAGTCCAGAATCGAAGGGCCAGACATCCAGGCCACAGCAGACATGGACCTTCGACTTCCCTGGCACCAGGCCCACGTCAGACACCGGGCCTGACTGTTGAGCTGCACCAAGGCGCCCTCCTCCTCCCGCCTCCAATTCCTTCAGCAGGAGCCATTTACACTGGCTATTCCTGTGCCCCACACATCCTATGGTCTTTGGGGTACCTCTGGAGGTTATATGAGCCAGGAACCAAGGGTCAAGATGCTCCAGCCCACCCAGGCTGTGCCCATAGGTGAGATCTTTCAACCTCCCCTGGCACTAGGAGTTACCTGTCAACAGTACAATTATTCTGGGAGGGGTGCTCTCATCCACAGAGTCCTTTGTGGCCTCCATACCAAGGATGACGCCAGGCTCACAAGGAAGATGAATGTGCTAACCAGGCAGGTGGGTGCTCAGAGGGGCAGCCTCAGCCTGGTCACCCTAAGTCACAAGGGTAGGGTCTGGCTCAGCAAGACACATTGCACCTCAAGCAATGGTGGGGCTAGAATGAGGGGTCCCAGGATGTTGAGCTCCAGTGGCAACCTGGAGAAGCAGCTGCAGCCCCTCAACAGCCCACACAGCAAGGCTCCCCCATGGTAGGAGCAGACACGAGCCCCAAATGAGCCATCTCTTGCACTTGAGCAACCTCATGGGCAACAAGCACCAACCTCAAGCCATTTAGATGAACTCCTGTCAGCACGAGAGTTTCAGAAACAGGCACAAACTTTTCTGAACCTGGCTCCACAGGACAAGGACCTAACAGCACCAGAAGCACCCCTCAGTGAGGAAGAATTTCAGGTTCTGCTTGAAATGCTGCAGAGCTCACCAGGACATCAGCTGGTGCCTGGTGGAGAAGACAGGAATCCTTCCCAACACAGCTACCTGCCAGAGCCTCTGTCCCTTCCCTTGCATGCACCACCAGTGGGAAACAAAAGAATATGAGCAAGGAACAGGTTGGAGTCTGGAGCAAGACCAATGCAAGATGACAATGCAGTCCCCACTTGGAGGCCCAAACGGGGCATTTTGGCTCTCTCTCCTGGGGGCAGCAGCCAACTTCCACCATCACCTCATGGCCTCTGTGATGGTCCTCAGGCTCCATCCTGCCTGTGGAAGAACCATGGGACCCAGGCACTGAATGCCTTCACCAAATCTAGAGGCAGGAAAGCACAGTCATGACATACACACACACACACACACACACACACACACACACACACACACGACCTCCAGCCTGAGATTGGCACTTCCTGGCCAATCTGGACAATGCACTCAACAGAAACCCACCAAGGCAAGGGGAAGAGGTCTAAGGGAGGCACACCCCATTTCTTTCCCTTCTGGCAAGTTCAAAAGGCAATGGTGAAGGCGGTCGGGGACATGTGTCACAAGCCGGGGCATGCCATAACTCTTCCTCCTGTGACTTCATGACTAGCACTTGGCACCCTAGCTCTGAGAGCTGACAGTGGGACCTGGAATTTCCTTACCTCACATCTTGCAGTGATTACTTGTGCCAACTTATCTCCCCCACACTCAGGAGTCTTCACATAGGACTTTCCCATTGAACATAGAAAGAGAAAGAGACAGAAGGGAAAATTAGCGTCTCTAAACCATTGAACAAAGTACAGCAATGTTAATCTTCCTGCATGGTTAGCATTCTCCTACATGTGTACATGCATGTCTACCCACAGATGACCCCTTCATTGTAACTATTAGTGCTAAGAAGACAATTTCTGACAATGAGAAAGGAAAGAGAATCATTCTTTTCCCTTGAGCAGTGAAGAGGGGTGTATGCAGTGTAGATGAGTCATGAAGGAGTGGAGCGGGGGCTGTCCTGGGAAAGGGAGATGGGCTGAGAAGGAGCCCTGGAATCTGTGAGAAGAGTCAGATGAGGCCCAAACGGAGAAAGTCCAGGCCCCAGGAAAACAGGCTGCCAGCAGCCTTGTGAAGAGAAGGGATGGGAAATAGTCCAGGACTCTGAAGGCTAGACTGGCCTGGCCAGGCCAAAATTCTGGCTAGACCTGGCTGATCTCAGCATCCTTGCTGGGAGGGCCTGACTAGGCAGAGTCCAGGGCATGATGCCTGCTGCACATGCGAGACACACAGTGAACAAGTCCTGTTGTCAGCTCTCAGAGCTAGGATGCCAAGTGAGCCAGTAGGCTGCATAGAGCCCCTGTCAGGGCAGCCTTTGGGCTGTGAGTCCAGGAGAGAGTCCAGACCTCTCTGGCCACACCAGTCTAGAAAAGACTGATCCCCCTTCTTTCTTTAGAAGCTAAGGCAGGTAAAGACAGGCTAGGGCTTGAATGGGAAGCCCCCTGAAGAGACAGGGTGCCACGGGGGTTTTGTCACCTCCTCCCCCAACCACCAGAACTGCCCAGTCACCTCTCTCTGCTCTTAGTGCCAAGAACAGGATTCCACCTCCCCACTACTGCACTCTTCCCAGGCAGACCTGAGATGGAGCCACTCCAACACTTGGCATAGCAGGAGGGAGATCCCGCAGAACCAGAGTGGCTGTGTTCCAGGGGCGCATGTGCTGGAGCTGGCTCTCCCAGGCAGGGCTGTTCCTGAGGGAGGAACTGGGAGCTCTTTATGGCACTCACCACCTGCTACTTACCCATCATGTCCCTGCATAATAGAGCCCATACCACAGGACTTTCGTCAGGTAATGCCCAAGAATGTACAACTCACCGTCTTCCTTGCAAACCACATGGAAACCCAGAATGTTTCTCTATTTGCTGTGCACAAGAGGATGGCATTTGATGGGACACAAGATAAAATGTGTAATGAGATGGTTAAGACCTTATAGTTTGTTAAAGCCTAGTTCTACATAACTTCTTCATATATTGAATGAAACTGGTCCTTTTATGGTTATAAAAGGACTTGGGCCCACTAGGATAGAAACTAATACTGGATGCAGACCCATGAGTATCACTTAGTCAGACTCTGCTCAGCCCAGGAATTGCAGGCCCCTCCCCACTGTACCACAGTGTGAGATTCCCTGAGAGCCTCACAAAAGGGCTGAATTCATGATGTGGGTTATAAAAGCATTCAGTGGAACAAGCTCAGTGAACATACTATGGTGTATAGAGAAAAGGGCTGGCATGGAATCACCCTAAAGGAGCCCTGAGTCAAATCTGGAAGTCCCACATGTTTCTGAGCAAATAGAGAGGGAAGGCCTTGAGTCTGAATTTTTGGGAAGCAGCATTTTTATTACCCCTTGGGTTGTCACTGCTCTGAATTGTAGAAAAAGCAGAGATAAAATGATAATGTTTTTATTTTGAGCCCTCAACTTTCTCTCCCCAGACCTCCCCCAACCCCAGTTCAGGACCTTCTGGCATTTAGGTTATAGGGCCCCCTCCACAGCACTGGGAAGGTATAGATAACTAGGGATACCACTTTGTGTAGACAGTTCACCTGACTCTTGGTTAGAGAACTAAGCAGTTGCAGGTGGTAAATGAATGTTTCCTATTTTATATATTCAGAAAGTGATTGTTATCAGCATAAAGTATCTTTGTTAGTGGCTATATATTTGATTCAGATTCAATTTTAAAAATCAGGGCTGATTTATCCTCAGTCTAGAGCTAAAATCATACTTCAGAATTATCAGCCATTGTATGAACATGAGGAAAAGAACTAGAATATCCAAGTGTTAGGTTTCTGATCTAGTTATTCCAGAAGCATCCTTGTCCACTGAGGGAGAATCAGATAAACCTTAAAAAGGATCCCTATCTTGGAATAACAGCTTGCCTTATTTCAGAAGACACAATTGAGACTTTTAGATACAGCGGCTTCAATAAGGAAGCAAGAGGCAAGTGTCTAATCACTATGTTGCTTTTGGCACCTAGCACTATCACATGGAACCTGACTTTCCTGGTATCTACTAAGCTACAGACCTTGTTTTTGCACAAGAAAAAGTCAAGCAGGGTTTTTATAGCTTTACATTCACTCAGTATTCTGTCAACCCACTCACCACACTAAAGCATGCCAGATATAGGGTTCATGAAGAGGACACACCTGTAGCAAGTTCTCCAGACAACCACAGTTGCATTTCCACCTGAGATCAACAGAGCTCTCTGTACTGGATGCCATTTACCCATTGGTAGACATGGAGACTCAAGTCACTGGGTCTTAACCTCAGCCCTTCACCACACCAAAGAGAAGAAAACCCAACACTGAGGTCAGAGAGCCATAGGTTTGGGAATCTCAGGGAGAAGACCCTGGTGACCAGGCTCACAATACATACTACCCATGTAATCGACAACCACTAGAGGTCTTGCCTAAATTGGTTCCAAATCTCTTCCTGTGGAGTTAGAAGGTAGAAAACCTCGCCTGAATCATCCTAAGTTTTCTGAGATAAATACTTTTCAGACAAAGGAACATTAGTATCAAACAGATAAGGCTGAAAGCACAAAATAGGCTCACATCCAGCAGGAGCTCAGGTGATGGTCATAACTGCTCCTCACACTCTACCATTTTGGAAAAAAAGTCCAAGCAAAATAGCTTGGGAAGCATTACCCTTGGAGGATCAGGATGTA
Organism: Indri indri; assembly: GCA_004363605.1. Lineage (NCBI taxonomy): Eukaryota > Metazoa > Chordata > Mammalia > Primates > Indriidae > Indri > Indri indri. Next base: position 6,848 of record RJWJ010020773.1, on the reverse strand, counting down.
ATCTATCCAATCACACACCTAGGTTAGGCTCTGCTAAGGATTGCAAGCCAGACAGTGTTTAACACCATACTGTTTCCTTCTTGACTCAATCATGAGAGTTTGAGTGGGAAAAGATCACCATCCCAGGCCAGATCTCTCTACAAGGCATGTGAGCCTAAGAAGGTGGAATTCAGAATTAGTTCTTCCCAAACAAGAGCATAGATTGCCCAGATTTAATTGAAAGTTAGTTCTAGAAGACTTAATTAAGAGATATTGTTCAAGTACAGATTACATGTCTCCCTGAGCACTAAGAGCAAGGTGTATACCATCAGAAGTGAAATAACTGACACAAATAATCATGCAGGTGCAAAAACCTAAAGCCTGAGCAGCCATTTCATCCCAATGAACAAGTTGAGTTGTAGATTTCTTCTAGCATATGACTTACAAAATCTCATGTCGAAGGGTACATCTAATTATAGATCTTTAGACAATACATACTCATCGTGGGCTTTTTTTAAATGAAACTTAGAAAGACAAAATTAAACAATCCTTAGAATCCAGTGAAAGTAAAATATTCTCCCATTATCAGAGCTCAGAGATGTTTGATTCTGGTCAACATTTCTTGGAAGCCTAAATGGAGATAGGACTGAATAGGATACAACAGCTGAAGAATCTCTTCCCAGGAGAAAGAAAAAGCCATAGTCACTAGGGGATGGATGCTGGGAACTCAGCTATGAAATATTCATAGCCTTTCTATAGCAGGTACAGAGCCCATGCCTCTTCTGAAAGGAGAACCCAGGCAGTCTGGCATCCTTTTGGAATGATTGGGCAAGCATTACAGGGGCCAGGCACGTTCCATGCCACATTCTGTGCATATTTGTTTTGGGTACAGCTGTGAAGGACAGCACCATGCTGGTAGCCTGAGTCCCACTGCAAGCTCCTTCCTTCAATGTTTTTTAGCCCTTGGGCTTTCAACCAATATCCAACAAGGTTTCTCAGCTTCAGGCACAAAGCACATCTTTGAACCATCCTGGACTCCACTGATAAGAGCTGCAAACATAAGACATTGAAACAGCCCTCCATAGATGATAGCACACAGCTAATAGCTCTGATCTGAGGAAGAATGATTCAGAACATCAAGAACCAATTTCAACCTCAAATCTCATCCCCATGGTGCTAAATAGCTTCCTCAAACTCCTTTTGAGGAAAAATGTCTAGGCTGAAATTCATCTGACCCTTTCTTTGGTGGCAGTCTGGACGCAGCAGCCCAGCAGACAATGGTTTCTCTTCACTAAGGTCCAAGAGGATATGCTATCTGCACTGGTTGTATTTTCATAAAAGAGCTCTCTGGCTCATGATTTTGCCCCACTGAAGTCAGTTAAGCCCAACAGTGTGACACCATGGTGACAGGAATGGGCTTAGAATTTGGACATGGTCTGTTCCATGTCTCTCAGATGGGTCTGTCTTCCCAGGTGACAATGTTGACTATGATGGGAATGATGGTCATCAGCTTGTCTGGATCAATCATCTCTACCACCAGCATGAAGAATAAAAACTTCCCAGAGACATCTGGTTCTAAACTTTCTGCATTCAGTCCTTTGCTTCCTCAGTTAATTTTCAAGATGCTGCTCTTGAGACAGCCTCCTTATGCCTGAGAACCAAATGTGTTGTAACCTTGGGGAAAGACTTGAGTGAGCCAACAATTGATACTTTCTATGTAGTCAACATTCACTGACTACTGTCTGTGAGGTAAATCAGAGTGCTAATATCTTCCATGGATACACTGTATAGTGAGAATAACTTTGATCATGCCAAGTATTTTGAGATGGGAAAGAACTCCTTATCGAGACAAGGGACAGGAATGTCAGGCAGATGAAGGTAAAATGTTGACCTGAGCTGTATACAGTGGAGTCATAGATGACTTACATCACACATAACACACACAGACCTGTGGTCAGAAATCAAAGCAAGAAAGCTTTGGAACAATTTCCCCTTATAGTGCTAGCACAGCAGAAGTGATGCTTCCTGTAAGGCAGAGTTAAGAACCTCCAAAAGTCTGATCTTATATAAAAGCAATGAGAACACTGACAAATTGTTAAAGAAACCTTTTCAGTACTCTGAAAATTAGAAAAGTGACCGAAGGAGCCAAGATGGCAGACAAGAAAAGCAGCCAGTCAGAATGTCTCTGCAAAAAAGACAAATTTTAGAAGAAAGAGAAAAAAATACGCTAGCAGAGAAACATAGATTGGGTGAGGGTCAAAAGGAAGGGTGCCTGAAACTACAGGAGACTCCATGGGAAGACGTTGTGGAGGAGAACTGGAAGGAGAAAGGTCCTGAGAGGCTTGGAGACCAGCGACAAGGGTAGGTGGAGTGGTCAACTTCCCCCTCCCCTTGCATCTCGGACTGTTGGTGGGCTCCTGAGTGGTTGGAGAGACCTGCCAACACCAGCCCAGAGACAGTTGCCGCCAGTGAGCAGTGGCCTCTTGCAGACTCAGCGCTGGGCTCCTAGCCCCCTCAGGGAACCTCCCTAGGTGCCGACCCAAGCCTATCGGCAGACGCCATATTACTCCAGTCTCTCCTTCCCCCTCCCTACCCGTGGGTGCCCAGAGAGACAATTTAGCCATCACACGGAGGAATCTCCAAGGAATGGGACCTTTCCTTTTGGGGCCCTACAGCAGACTGAGGGGTAGTCAGACTGCAAGTTCCCTACCTGCCAGCCCTCCCAGGTGCTACTTGCCTGGGGACTCCAGGAGAGCAGGGCAAATCCCGAGGTGGAGTGAAATCGATCCAACTTGGGCACCCTGTAGGTGATTCAAGACCAGCACCCCTCCCGCTGGCAGGGTCGGGGATTGATATCCAGGGTCCAGGGGACAGGCTTGCAGACCAGACCCCGTACACCCAGGTCAAAATCATACTGCCCCAGGGCACAGAAGAGAGATCTGTGAAAGAGCCTACTGAGGAGTGTGTGCCTTCAGGGGCAGATCAGCGTGCTGGAGCAGCAACCCTCCTCCCAAAAGAGGGCTGTGCACCCAGCTCAGGCTACGATCCTGGGTAGGGAACCTCCCACATCACAGCCAGGGGAGATCCATCGGCCTGAGGTCCCGCTTGCCGGCAGAGGCCTGGGAGAGGACACAGAGAGGGGGACCTTGGAGGGGAGCGAGACCTTCTCCAGAGTGCAGGTCTTGGACAGCCCCACCCCTCAAGCCCAGACTTTTGGCTGAGTGGAGCCATTTCAGCCCCTCCTGGCAGCTTTGCACAGAAAGAAAGAGCAGACCTTTGACCCCCGGTTGTGGAGCCTGAGGGCAGGCTTACCCAACCCAGCCCCACCCAGACTCACTCCTTCCACTGAGGTGGAGAATAAGGACACACCTGGAAATCCCAGGGCCCCACCCACCACCCGAGGAACAAGAGGGCCTCTCTAGAGGAATAAGAGCTAGCTACAGGACCCAAAAAGAGCACTGCAGCTTGCTCCTCCCAGCAAGTGCCACCTACTGACAGGGAGGGCATCCTGCACACCCTTATACCACATCTACTGATTCATCATGTAGGGTGTGGTCGCATCTCAACCACAAACACCACCTACTGGCTCAGAGACTAAATAGGGCATGTCATTATCCAAACAAAAATCTAAAGGCAAGAAGGAAAAACCGATCCAGGTGGGAAGGAACCAGCGAAAGAACTCTGGAAGTATGAAGACTCAAACGGAAAGCACACCCCCAAAGAGGAAATACAGCTCCCCAACAATGGACATTAACCAAACTCATAACACTAAAATGACAGAAGAAGAATTTCAAACACGGATTGTAAGAAAACTGAATGATATGCAAGAAAAAATGGATAACCAACACAAAGAAACCACAAAAAAAAATCCAAGACCTGGAAGAAAAATTCACTAAAGAAATTGAAATATTAAAGAAAAATCAAACCAATCCCCTGGAAATGAAGGACTTATACAGGGAACTACAAAACACTGTGGAAAGCCTCAAGAACAGGGTAGATCAAACAGGAGAAAGAATCTCAGAGATTGAAGACAACTCCTTCCAATTAAATAAGTCAGTCACAGAGATCGAGCAGAAAATTAAGAGAAAAGAAATAAGTCTACAAGAAATGTGGGATTATGTGAAAAAACCAAACCTGAGGGTGATAGGGGTTCCAGAAGGTGAAGAAGAAAACACTCAAGGGCTGGATAAGCTATTTGAAGAATTAATAGAGGAGAATTTTCCAGGCCTTGCTAAACATCTAGATATACAAGTACAAGAAGCTCAGCGGACCCCAGGGAGATTCAATGCAAATAGGAAGACACCACATCACGCAGTCATCAGATTGACCAAAATAGCCACTGAAGAGGCCCTTCTATGAGCTGTAGGGTGAAAGAAACAAGTAACATACAAAGGAAAGTGCATCAGAATAACTCCAGATTTCTCAACTGAAACCCTACAAGCAAGAAGAGACTGGGGCCCCATTATCACTCTTCTGAAACAGAGTAATGCCCAACCTAGAATCTTGTACCGTGCTAAACTAAGTTTCATATATGAAGGAGAAATAAGGACATTCTCAGATAAGCAAAGACTGAGGGAATTCACCAAGACAAGACCAGTGCTCCAAGAAGTACTCAAAACAGAATTACACAAGGATCAGCACAATAAACACTCGCGAATGTGAAACCACTCAAAAGTTAAAGATCAAAGGCTAGATTCCACAATGGCTCAAAAGAGAAAACAAAGCAACAAAATGCAACTCAACAGAATGAACAGTAATTCACCCCACTTATCAGTTCTCTCAATGTGAATGGTTTGAACTCCCCTCTCAAGAGACATAGACTGGCAGAATGGATAAAAAAAAAAAAAAAAAAAAAAAAAAAAAAACAAGCCAAACATCTGCTGTCTCCAGGAAATACATCTAACCTGCAAGGATGCATTTAGACTCAAAGTAAAGGGGTGGAAATAAATATTTCAAACAAATGTAAGCCAAAAGAAGGCTGGGGTGGCAGTTTTGATCTCAGATAACTTAGTTTTTAAATCAACAAAAGTAATGAAAGACAAAGGGGGTCACTATATAATGGTGAAGGGTACAGTTCAACAAGAAGACATAATGATTCTAAATATGTATGCACCCAACTTAAGTGCACCCAGATTCATAAAGCAAACTCTACTTGATCTAAACAAATCGATAGACAGCAACACCATAATAGTCAGAGACTTCAACACCCCACTGACAGCACAGGACAGATCCCCCAAACAGAAAATTAACAAAGGAATAATGGACTTAAACAGAACTCTAGAACAAATGGGCCTGACTGACATTTACAGGACATTCCACCCAACAACCACTGAATATACATTCTTCTCATCAGCTCATGGGACATTCTGTAAGATTGACCATATTCTAGGACACAAAGCTGTCTCGAAAAATTTAAAAAAAATGAAAATTATACCATGCATCTTCTCAGATCACAGTGGAGTAAAAACAGAAATCAACCCCAACAGAAACTTTCATCTCTACACAAAGTCATGGAAATTAAACAACCTTCTGCTGAATGATTCCTTCATAAACGAGGAAGTAAAGATGGAAATCAAAAGATTCTTTGAACTAAATGACAAAGGTGACACAAGTTATCAAAATCAGTGGGACACAGCCAAACCAGTCCTGAGATGAAAGTTTATTTCCATAAATGCCTATATCCAAAAGCCAAAAAGATCACAAACAGACAACCTAATGAATCGACTAAAAGAACTGGAAAAAGAAGAGCAGACCGACCCCAAACCCAGCAGAAGAAGGGAAATTAAGAAGATCAAATCAGAACTAAATGAAATTGACAACAGGGAAATTATATGGAAGATTAATAAAACAAAAAGCTGGTTCTTTGAAAAAATAAACAAAATTGATGCACCTTTGGCGAAGCTAACGAAAAGCAGAAAAGAAAAATCCCTAATAAGCTCCGTCAGGAACAAAAAAGGAGAAGTTACAACTGATGCCGTGGAGATTCAAGATATAATTTATGAATATTACAAAAACCTTTATACACACAAACTGGAAAATGTGGAGGAAATGGACAATTTTTAGAAACACACAGCCTCTCTAGGCTCAACCAGGAAGAAATAGAATTCCTGAACAGACCAATATCAAGGACTGAAATTGAAACAGCAATGAAAAGCATTCCAAAAAAGAAAAGTCCCGGACCAGATGGTTTCACAACCGAATTTTACCACACCTGCAAAGAAGATCTGGTGCCTATGCTGCAGAAATTATTCCACAGCATCGACAAGGATGGATTCCTCCCCAACACATTTTATGAAGCAAACATAACCCTGATACCAAAACCAGGAAAGGATGCAACAAAAAAGGAAAACTACAGACCAATATCCCTTATGAATATAGATGCAAAAATTCTCAACAAAATTCTAGCTAACCGGATCCAGGTGCCTATTAAGAAAATAATCCATCGTGACCAAATGGGCTTCATCCCAGAGATGCAGCGATGGTTCAACACATGCAAATCTATAAACGTAATTCACCACATAAACAGAAGCAAAAACAAAAACCATATGCATCTGCATCTCTCAATAGATGCAGAAAAAGCATTTGTCAAAATTCAACACCCTTTCATGATAAGAACGCTTAAAAAAATAGGCATAGATGGGGCTTACCTAAAAATGATACAAGCCATTTGTGACAAACCCACAGCCAACATCATACTGAATGGGGAAAAATTGAAAGCATTCCCACTTAGAACTGGAACCAGACAAGGTTGCCCACTATCTCCACTTCTATTCAACATAGTGCTGGAAGTCCTGGCCACAGCAATCAGGCAAGAGAGTGGAATTAAAGGCATACGAATGGGAACAGAAGAGATCAAACTCTCACTATTT
>RJWJ010020772.1:0-28665 GCA_004363605.1 Indri indri | reverse complement strand
ATTTTTAGACTAGACTTGTGGTTTTTAACTAGGAGTAGACATCAGAATCATGTAGAACTTAAAAATATACACAGCCACTCATGCCAGTTTGTCTGGACTCTAGAGATTCTGGGTCAGTGGAGAGTGAGGTGTGCGATGGCTCAGGCTCCTCCCACTTCCCCCTGCGCCACCTGGGTCCAGGCCCATCTCCACACACCCTGCCCGTGCCCCTGACCCCCACTCTGGTCTTGGCCTCTATTCTCGCCTCCTTCCAGACTGTCCTGCCCATGTCCCTCAGAACAGCTTCCTCAAAACCTAGCTTGATGAGGTTGTGATTCAACTCTGCAACCATAAATAGCTTCCCACAGGCCACAGACACCTTTCAGACAGAACCTCACCCCACTTTCCCATTTACTTCCTCTTCTCCATTGAGAACCTCCATGAGCAAGGCAGTCGCCTCTCTTCCCATAAACAGTGGTTATCCCTGCGTCTGTGCCGTGACCCCACTGTTTACCTCTTGCTTCACTTCCTCTGGAATTCTGCTTTCCTTTGGGCTTTTCCAAATTTTACCCATTTGGACCATCTTTCGGCCCCCATCCCACTCTCATGAAGTTTTCTTGGAATACTCTAGTCCACATCCTTTTCTCTTTTTTAGAAATCCTATAAAATGTACTGCTCATGCCACTTGTATTGCTAAGCCATAGTCTGAAATGAGTCAGTAGTTTAAGGTGGTCTGCTCTTTTCCCCTAACTTCCAATCCTTTAAAAGGTTGGAATTACATCTTCCTGACATAGTTCTTATATCTTAGATAGTTCCCAGAACATGGAACTCAGTAAATGCTTTTAAGTTGAACTACTGCTGTGGTTTCAGGTCCTCTAGATACGAGATGGAGTTATTCATGTATCCATCCATTCATTCATTCATTCATTCAGGTCCAGGATACAGTAGCAAACAAGGGATTGTTCTTGACTTAAATGCGCTTCCAGATTAGTTATATAAGGTGCTCTGAAGAAAGCAAAAGTAGGGTAAGGTAAGAGAGAGTACGAATATGTGAGGGATGGGATGTCAGGATGCTTAGGAAAGCCTCTCTTGTTGGTGACATTTGAGTAAAGACCCTAATAGAGAGAGAAGTCATGTGGGTATCTGGAAGTAAAGCATTCCAGGATTTTCCAGCAGGTGCAAAGCCCTAGGACAGGGGTATGCCTGGCATGTTTAAGCAGCAGCTGGCGTGGCTGGAGTGGAATGAATGGGCTGGGGGTGGGCGGTGGTGGAAGGAGATAATGCCCAAGAGGTAACAGAGCTATATCATGGCAGGCTTTTGAGTAGCAAGGTTTTCAATCTTTATTTTGAGATGGAGAACTTTAGGAAGGTTTTATGCAAGATAGTGGTATGATCATTCTGTGCTTAAAAGAATAACTCTGACTCTGATAGGAAAACAGATTTCCAGACTAGAGGTAGGAGGCCAGTGAGGAGGCTGCCACATTAGTTCAGGCAAGAAGTGAAGGTGGATCAGGGCAGGGTGACAGCATTGTAGGTGCTGGATATATGTCAAAGGTTTATAATATTTGCTGTTGGGTCAGATGAGGGGTATGAGGAGAGGGCTCCAAGAACTCATGGTTCGAGTACTGGAAGAATAGGAGAAGGCTGTGGGAAGAGCATGTTTGGTTGTACAGGGTCTATCAAGGGTTGTGTTCCAGCCATGTTAAATCTGAGATGCCTATTAGTCTTCTAAGCAGAGAGGTTGTGTGGGTGATTGGATATAAGATTCCAGAGTTCAGGGACCTTTTTACTGAAAGGAATGGAAAGATGGGAAGACAGCTTGGAACTTGAAAAGTGTAGGAAGATGCAGTTAATTTTAAACCACATTTGTTCTTGCCTCCAGGCCTTTGTTCTTGTGGCCCATCCCACCCACTGCACTCTTGCCAGGCTGTCCCTTGGCTGCTGCCTGTTGTCCCAGTCCACAGAAAGGCTGCCCTGACTTCCCGGTCTAAGTGCCCCCTTCACCCAGGTCTGTTTTGTATGTCTATCATAGTACTTATCACCATTTGAAATGATCACATATATTTTTTAGTCTTTGAGATTCATCTCCCTCCAACAGACAGTGTGCTTGGTGAGAGCAGACCCTGGTTATAGAGTCTGCCATACCATCCCTGGTGCTAGACAGTACCTCTCATAGGGTAGGCGCTCCGTAAGCACTAGATAAATGCATGAATGAATGAGTGAAAAAAAATGCCATTTTCGCACTTGAAAACACAACTGGAACCCAGAAGGAAATGAGCAGTGGATGGACACGGAGTTGATTTAAAATATGTAACAAATACTCATTATTAATCTGGTAAGTCAAACCCTGGTTTGGGTCTAAAACTGAATTATGTATTGCTTCTACCCTTGCTGAAGTCCTGGGACCTTGCAAAGGGTAACTGCTTTCAGACAAAATGACAGTTTGGTTTCAAAATACATTTTGTGGGATAGTGCAACCTTGCCACATGGTTCCATTTTCTATTCAACATCATTTTATTACATGGAAATGAAGCCAACAGATTGTTTTCAGTGGGAAAACTTTCTGCATTCAAAAATAAACTGAGTTTTTCTGGAAACTAAGTCTGCGTTAGACAAGCAGAACTTTCTTTTCTTCATCTTTCTTCCTGAACTTGAATCATTTAAATGTAAGTCTACTGAGAAGGAATGTAACATAACTTCTGTATATTTTTATATAAAATGAAGTTTGTCTTTGGAATCCCTGGGCAGCCAGGAAGGGTAATTAATTGTAAATAGGATTAGCTCTGTCACAGCTCTGAAGTCAATATGCATAGATGCCTCTGGCTTGGAAGTTTATTTTTATGTAAGTAAGGTGGATGTGGTAGTAAACTGTGGAATAATCCTTACTACCAGCTGAAATCTTCAACAGAGGGTGTCAAGAGAAAGGCTAACAAAAAATCAGAAGAAAGTCAACATTCTGTGAGCAGTACCCAACTTACAGCCAGCTTGTATTCCAAAGGTCAACTTAAATGCTTTCTGTTTAGACTAGTGATTCTCATCTGGGGCCAATTTGACCCCTAGGGAATATTTGGCACTGTCTAGAGACATTTGTGGTTGTCCACAAAGTGGAGGGAGAGGGGAGGGGAGGTTGCTACTATTACCTAGTTGGTAGAGGCCAGGGGTGCTGCTAAACATTTTAAAATATGCAAGACAGCCCCCACAACAAAAAATTACCAGGTCCCAGATGTCAATAGTTGCTGGGGTTGAGAAACCCTACTGTAGACCTGGGATTGCCTTTTTCTATAGGACTAAGGTTACAAATGATGACAATATTCCTACCGCAGAGGGCTATTCTGGCAAAGATGGCTATCTGTCCACCAAAACCCATTCTTACGCGGTCCATAATATGCTGCTATAACTGCATAAACTATATTTTGTAGCAGCTCTTGCATCTAGATATAGCCATATGCCTGGTTCTCACCAGTCAAATGAGAGCAGAAGCGAAGTGTGTCCCTTCTGTTGCAAGGCTTTTGAGAAGCACCTATTCCTACCCTCAGCTCTCTTTCCCCTTCCACCAGCTGGATATAAATCATGAAGCGGTTCCCAAACTTTAGCTGTGTCAGGATCACCTGGAGAACTTGTTCACCCTCAGATTGCTGAGAGGTTGCTCTATGGTAGGACTGAAAATCTACATTTCCAACAAGTTGCCAGGTGATGCTGATACTGCTGGTCCACAGACCGCACTTCCGGAATCCTTGCCTTCGGGAGTTATGAAGTCACAAGATGAAGGAGCCTGGTTGAGAGGATTGCATTTAAAAATATTTGTTAATACATGTGCTTTCACATTTACTTGTGAAATTCAAAACAGCTCCAAGAAAGTACAGTGAAATATTTCGGCCTCTGTGAGAAGGAGGGTGGTAAGGGTGATCGAGGTTCCTGTAAAGGGAGGGAAGTGTGAATCATGGGCAGGGCACTTGCTCAGGGGTCCTTTTCCCTCATCCCGGCGCTGTTAGAATGGCCTTCCTAGCAGAGTCAGTGGGAGGCTGGGAGCTGGGGCTGGGGACCCTGCCCTACTCACTGAGGATTGGTCAGTCTGTGAAGAACTTGTTTGACCAAACAGCATTTGAGCCTCCCCGATATATCAGAGCTAATGCTGAAAATTCCTAAATTACTTAAAGGCCCTATGGATATTTCACACAAGGCATTTTAAAATGTAACTGCTTCTTGCTCATCTGCACATATAACTTATCTGAGTGAATCTTATTGACTTCTTTTGAACTCTGTCCACAGAAACTAAGGACAGAATTAGAGAGATTTGTGCCTGGCACAGAGAGACTCATTTCTTGACTTGGTTTGCTTGTGTTGATAATTTTATAAGGTTTTGTCTACCCAGTGCCCCAAAAAGCAAGCACTTAATAAGTAAATTCAGGTAGAAAATAGGGAAAAATAATGTAGTCCATTTGTTTGCCTCAGTGGGCAGGTTAATTTGGATAAAACTGTCAATTAGATATTTGTGATATCTCTAACACCCTGGACATTCGGAAAACATTAAATGTACGTGGAAAGTTCCTCAATTAAATGATACAATTATTTATTTTCCTGTACCCTTCTAGGACCTTATCCAGGAAACACAGGGCGAGGTGACAAGCATTCTGGACTGTCTCCTTTTATTACTCAGTGTCTCTCTGGGGCTGGCATGTTCCCATCGGCTGCACTACCACAGTAGATAGGATAGTCTGGTCATCTGCAAGATCTTGCCACTTTCTCACACTCAATAAATGTCTAAGTAGATTGTGACATTTTGTATACGTCAACTTGTCCCCGGGGGGTGGGGGGTGGGGGGCGGAGAACAACATATTTTCCTCACACAAACTGGTACTTTGAGTCACAACATTTTGATTAATGTATTACTATCAGGAGTAAGTCACTGCTGGAACTAAAAGTAAAATTTCAACAATTGTCCTTAAATGAAGGGAGGGACGGAAGCAGGAGCCATGGGCCTTTGTCTTCCACAGGAATGTCACTCTCACTTAGCTTCTGCCTCCAACTATGTCCTCAGCAGTGATTTGACAGTCAAACCTTCTTTGGAACGAAAGCCTCAGTCTCTGATAGGATGTTTTCCCAAGACCAGTTGTGAGTTTATATGAGTTATATCTCTGTGAAAGCACTAATGGATATCTTGTCATCTTTGGTGGTTAAAGAAAGTAAAAGAAACTCCCATTTTGAGTGTTTCTTAGGTGTCAGTGCCTGAGGCAAGCATTTTAAATATATTTTCTACTTTAGTTTTCAACAGTAGCCATCAAGGGAGCTGAGGCTTGCAAGGGGTTAATCACAAAACTCCAAGTGGCTGAGTCTGCTTCAAAGCCTTTCATCAAAACACTAGTTCCTATTTAAAAAGTATTGTGGTGTGCCAAATAGTAAAACCTAATTTGCTGCTTAAAAATGCAAAAGAAAGCAATTTTTATTGTAAATTTATTTTGGAGCTAAGTGAAGAATGATAATGTTTTGACTCAATAATGGGAGAAAAGAACAGTATGGGCCTGGCCACAGTTCTAAGCTATTTCTTGGATATTCTGAATTCATCATAATCACATAACCTTTTCTCAGCGTTTGAAACAATGAGGACTTAATGGGATCTGCAATTCATGTGGGTCTACTCTGCTTGTCTGCTACGTCACAGCAATGCTGCTTGTGGTTATTCATTATCCAAGATGACTGTTTGTTGTGACTACTTCACACAGTTGTTAAAAAACTCTGTGGCTCATGTCCTGCATAAGCTGGTTAACACTATCCCCTTTGAAGACAGGGCCACTTCAGTCACTGGTCATTCATTAATGCCTGCTCCAGTCCACAGTGGGTACCACTTGAGAGATGGGGGCTCCATGGGGGTTCATCTTCTCTAACGGAGAAAAAGTTCTGGTCCTGTGCCCCTTAGGTTAATGGCCTTGCATTGGTGAAGAAGAGGTGGTGGCCTAATTAATTACACAAGACATGGTCAGGGCAGAAAGGAGATGTAGCATGGAAGGGTAAGAGCACAGTGAACGCTGGGCAAGGGGCCTTCAGAGAGGTAAGACTGGGCAAAGTGTTCCCGACAGCATGATGGCGTCATGCGGGCCAGCTCTCTCTGGAAGTATGAACAAGGGAAAGAGAAGGAAAGGAAAGGAAAATCCAGCTCTTAGAGGGGCCCAGACTCTCAGCTAACCCTCGTTTATACATTTAAAGAAATCTTTTTCCTAAGCTGAATTTGGGTTTAGCTTAATTCTTGACTCAAATCACCTGGCCCATGTAAATATTACAGTTTTTAATGTGATCCCAGGGTTTTAATAGGAAAACCAACACATCCCCCCAACACAAAGCAAGCAAAGATTTGGAAAATATTTTCAAATCCACATGCTATTTTTGAGGAAATGTTGCCAATATTTACTGTTATCAACACTCAGAGAAGGTTTCTTTTTTTAGCCAGATGTGCATAGGTGAAAAATATTTTCTTTCATTAAAAAAGGTTTTACTTGTTGATCTCTTGGCTTAAAATTATTGTTGCTTAGCTCCTACCTGACAGAACAGGAATGAATCATCACTAAGTGGCAGTATGAGTGAAAGGTACAATTTAGGTTGGGTAGAGAGCATTGAAAATCCTTCATTCATTCTCCTATCCATCCACCAAATATTTGTGAAAGGCTACGTAGTTTCAAGCAGCATGCTGGGAGCTGAGGTACAGCAATAAGCATTTTGTCCTCTTGAAGTTCCTAGTCTAGAGTAGATACAGGCAGGCAAACCAAAAATCATGGTAAAGTGTAAAGACTCCTACAAGAGAAGTATTGAGTGCTATGGAAACACATGAGAACGACGCTAACCTAGACTTGAGGAGGTACACAGGGATGTCTAAACAGATCCTAAGAATGAAAGGAATCAGCTGAGTAAGAGTGAAGGTGGGTAGACATGGAAATGGTTCTAGGCAGAGGTAAGCCTGAGTGAATGGGGGGAAGATCTCAGCATGTTGAAGGGTCTGGAAGAAATTCAATAACTAGATAAACAGTGCTATGCTGTTTATCGGATGGCAAACAGAAGAACAAGAGGCAAGATTGGTGTCTGGGAGCAAAACAGAATGGGGTGAAAGGAATGGATTGAAGAGAGAGACTCAGAACAGAAACCATGAATTGTGATCATGTTCTGAAACATGCTTCTCGAACTTTCACATGCACATGAATTACCTGCATTCCTTGTTAAAATGCTGATTTGGATTCAGTATTTCTACCAGGCTCCTAAGGGTTGCCAAAGCTGTTGGTACAGGAACCACACTTTGGGGTATCAAGGATCAAGAGAACCTGGAGGTGTCCCTTTTACATGGTGGCTGCTAATCATTGTGGGAGAGTTCTGGTAGCTTAATGGAGTTCCATTAGCCTGGATAGTCACAGACACAGATCCCTGTTTCTAGGCATTGCTGAAACAATGACCTTCTTTTTTCTTTACTTTCATGAATTCCATTTATGTTTTCTTCCTGGTTGTCATTGATGCCAGCTGGATAAAGCCACTTTTGGGTCAAAGTATCATATTGGATTCTGACCATGGCTTGATCCTAAAAGACAAGACCATGGCTCACCCAAAAGATGCTGGGAAAGGTGGCCTACACCTTGGCAGTGGTTGTTAAGCTGTCCTTCCACAGAGCGCTGGTGTTCTCCGAGCTGCAGAACATAATGTTCCACAAAACTTGAATAGTAATGGCAGCCTTTTCACAATTGAGAGGGGAAAAATGAATGTTAATGGAAAAAAAATTTTAAATTTAAAGTTTGTCTTCCATGCCTTTCTCTTAATCCTTTGGTGCCAGCAGCAATTTGAATAGTAATGAGTGTTAGTGGACAACAAAATGAGCTGTGAACATTAGCGGCAAAGCCTGGCAACACCGCGTGTTGTTTTTACGGCTCTGCGAGCTCATGGATGAGGTTTTGTATAAATCCGTACACTGTGGTCACATTTTACTGGTTAAAACTCATCTTCGTTTTTGTGATAGGACACATCAAGATTTCAGAGTCTTCTGCAAGGGGCAGCAGAAATCAAGGAACGTGAGGAACAGTGTCCTCCTTCATATCGTCTGGCCACTATGACCTGCCTAGGTGCTTCCCTAGCCTCCCTCCTGGTTAGATAAGCACAGCAGCTCTGCACAGTGCCAAGTTCATAGCACCCAAGTCACTGTGGTTTCAGGAAGGCTGCCAGGGCTCAATTGGGCTTGGCATTTCCCCTCTTTCCAGCAACTTCTGGCTCTTATTTAGTTTTAAATTAAATAAAAATTGGAGCACATGGATTTGAATTAAAACAAGAGGACTGATCTTTGTAATATGCACCACATCAATAGGAAAGATAATTTGTGCAAAGCACATCTCCTCCTTTAATTTAAACCACAGAGCACTGCCTCTTTAGTTTCAAGGGAACTAAGAGCTGAGGCGGGGCTGTTCGCTCCTGGCATTAACTGGGGCTGTGCTCCAGAGCAACAGGAACAGTTTCAGGGGAGCTTAGCATTCCTCTTAAGCCCTTTGTGCGGGGTGTCACACGATACACCAGAGCAATTATGGCCTCCTAGCCTTGAATTTAAAGAGGATCTTAAAAAAGTCTCCAAATAAACTTCCCCGATTGAGTCTTAACTGCATCTGAGCTACCAAGAACAGAATTGGCATTATTAAAAACTTCTTAAGAAAGAAAAAGCAAAGGAGACAGACTCCTGACCTTCAGACTCATTCTTCATTTTCATGTTCCAAGGCTTCATGTATGTAGATTACTAGTCTATACAAAATAAATCAGGTGGGATTTGTACTATGTGAGAAATTAAATCTGGGCCCTGGCAGTCACTTCATTCCATTTAATTGGCTCTAGAGGCAAAGGGTGGAAGTGGGAGGAGAGGGTGGCAGTGGCAGTGGGTCATCCATGAACAATGTGACCTTTACTCAAAAGCATTGCTACACAGACGCTGTCTGCACAACCTCAAGCCCTTGTTTCAACACTCACTGCAGGCTCCTCTCACTTCCAGGAGATGAGTAAGAAATAGCTGGAGTCCTTAAACTTTCACCTCAAGGTGCGGCAGGTCTGGTTCAGGTTTTGTGGGCCTGAAGCTTATTCATTTTGTGGTCCTCTTTAAGAAAAATAATACACAATGTCTTACTTATGCAAACATTATATGCTCATCAGAACACGCTGCTGAGGCCCCATCAGGATATTGGAAGGGGCCGTGTAAAAAGGAACCTGAAGCTTAAGTACATTATCTTCATAGTGAATCCATCTCTGCTTGGAAGGCTCCTTTCCTGCCCAGTGCCAACAAGGTATGTATAAGGTGAGGGTAATAATGGAAAAGGAGTTATCAAATGGCAGGTGTCACTGACTAAGACAGAAATTCAAGGTTCTTATTTGCCTGCTTGTTGAACCCTCTGAGGTGCACTGTCTCAGTGAACCAAGTTTGAGCCAAACCCAGCACTTTTCTCTTAAGGGCAAGGCCCTTATCTTTGTCTTTGTTCACACAAACACTTACCCAAGAGAATATGTCAATAAATGTCTGCTGAATGAATATCTGGATGACTATGAATGAGGGAATGTTAA
Organism: Indri indri; assembly: GCA_004363605.1. NCBI lineage: Eukaryota > Metazoa > Chordata > Mammalia > Primates > Indriidae > Indri > Indri indri. The sequence continues at coordinate 19,125 of RJWJ010020772.1, read as the reverse complement.
AATAAATTCACATTCCCATTTTAGAGAGTCATTGTTTACCTTCTCCAAAGGACTCTTCGTAAGATGTTTTGAGCTATGTAAAAAAGGATTCATCTAAATTCATTTGTGAAGCACGGACAACCAGATTCTGTCAGAGAGCTAGTAAAATCATCCCTTAAATGAATGAAAAAACATTAAGAACATTAATTAATAACATTGAACTATATTTTGAAGCAAATAATCTTTAAGGGAACTGGTTTTTCCTTCTTGTTTCAGCAGGTATTGCTCTCACACATCCAGAAAAGCCTAGACAGTGTGTTAGTTGATCTCCTTTGTTAACCTCCTTCTCTGGCTTATGTTACCTTAAGTTGACCTTTTAAATTCTTTATTTCCTGGCAAACATATTTAAAACTTTAGGTCCTGAGCAATGTATAGCTATCAGAATTCATGCAGAAAATCAAAGCTGAGTCTGGAGCATTCTCTTTTGAAGAAAAATACCATCCTGCATGAGACAAACTCACCTGATACTTCATGCATTCTAATGGGGTCAGTGGGTGCAGGGTAGATCCTGAGCCTATGGCTGGAATGGGGGTCACCACACCAATGTGTTCAGTTGGTTGTGAACTGGATAGGGGTCAGGTTTGCATGAGGAACATGTTAGACATGCTGGTTTAGCCTGAGTTAAGAAGGACATGGTTTTGATTTAACTTGTGTTCTCATGACCTTGAGGGTAAATCTGAGGTAGTGTCATGTAGATGAGAAGTTTCTAAATTCAAAGTCAAGAACCTGGGGTTTCAACTCACAATCTCATCTCCAATTGTTTGTGAGATTGTGAGCAATATAATCAACTTCTCCATGTCTCTTTTTTTTCCTTAATCTGCAAAAAGAGACCAATAATGGAATTCTGGGAAGACAATAGAGTAGAAAGCACCAGCGATTTGTGCCCTCACCTAGATAATTGCCCTAGCAGAATCTGTCTGATGTAACTCTTTTGGAATTCTGGAGTCTATTGAAGGCTTGCAACTTCTGGGAGAAGGCTTGGACAGTAAATTGTGATTAATTTCATCAATTTTAGTTCTTAGCAGTATAGTTCAGTAGCAGCTACCCATCCCCCACCTTTCAGTCCTGTAGCAGGCAACTGTGCATGTGTTTCTGGAGCAGCTTGCAAACAGCTTGCAAGGGCCAGGGTGGCCAAAAAGGACCCTGTCCTCCAATATCAGGGATCTGTGCTCTAATTAATAATTGCTGGTTCTGATCACAGAGGTACAGACAAAATGGCTTGTGGCCATTGTTGTGCCTTCCCTCATTGTTGCAAGCTCCTCCTCTTCTGGCTGGAGTGAATTCCAGGAGATTTAAATGGACAGTTCCATTTTTATTCCCTGCCTTTACTTTTATCTTTTTCCCCTTTTAGGACCCAGGCATTAAACATAAGGGTGTTCAAAATAACTACATAATGGAGAAATTAGGAAGTGACTATGCAAGCCCAATGAAAGGCACAGGCTCAGAAAAGACCTGAGAAGACCTTAAGTTTCCACCTCAGGCTAATCCCCAGCACAAAGACAATCTATAACTACAGCAACAACAATAAAACAACCAACAAACAATGATAACAAAATCCAGCAAACCATGGGAAAGGGGGAGAATCTACTTTCCAGAGTTACCACAATATTAGATTCAAATATTCAGTTTTCAAAAACAACAAAAAAATCACAAGGCATGCAAAGAAACAGGAAAGTGTGGTCATTAAAAGAAAAAAAAATAAATCAACAGAAACTATCCCTGAATAAGACTTCATGGCAGATATAATAGACAACCATCATAAATAAGCTTAAAGAACTGAAGGAAGATGTGGAGCAAGTAAAAAAAAAAAAGTATGAACAAAATGGAAATATCAATAAAGAGATAGAAAACCTAAAGAGAAATTTAAAAAGCAATCTGGAGCTGAAAAGCACAGTAACTGAAATGAAAAATTCACTAGAGGGATTCAAAAGTAGAAGAAAGAATCAGTGACCTCAAAGATAGGATAATGGAAATTACTGAGTCTGAAAAACAATAAGGAAAAAATGGAATGAAAGTAAACAGAGATTGAGGGATCTGTGGGACACCATCAAGCAGACCAACATGCGTTGTGGTAGTGCAAGAAAGACAAGAGAGAGAGAAAAGGGCAGAGAGAATATCTGAAGAAATAATGGTGTAAAACTTCCCAAACTGGATGAAAAACATGAATGTAAACATCTGAGAAGCTTAATGAATTCCCAGTAGATATAGTCAAAGAGATGTACACTGAACACATTATAATCAAACTATTAAAAGACAAGAAAGAATCTTGAAAGCAGCAGGAGAAAAGTGACTCATCACATACAAGGTGTCCTTAATAAGATTGTCAGCAGATTTCTCATCAGAAACTTTGGAGGTCAGAAGGCAGTGGGCTGATATATTCAAAATGCTAAATAAAAAAACCTCTCAACCAAGAATCATATATCTGATAAAACTGTCCTGGAAAAGTGAGGGAGTCTGAAGAAGTCTATTACCATTGGACCCGCCCTTCAAGAAATGCTCAAGGGTGTCCTGCAGGTAGAAATGAAAGAACACTAGACAGTAACTTGAAGCCATAAGAAGAAATAGAGATTTAAATAAAGCTAGTATTATTGTATGGGTTGTAACTCTACTTTTTGTACTCTATGTAAGTTAAGACATGAATACATTAGAAATTATTAGTCTAAAAGCTAGTGTTACTATAACTTTGGTTTGTAACTCCACATTTTGTTTTCCGCATAATTTATTACACTTATGCATGTGAGGGAATTATTAGTTTGTATTTTCAGGAACACAATGTATGAAGATGTAATTTTGTGTCATTGACAACCAAAAGGGGTAGGAGTAGTTATAAAATAGGTAGAGTTTTGTATGTTATTAATGTTAAGCTGGTATAAATCTAAACTAGAGTATTATAACTTTAGGATGTTAAATATAATACCCATGATAGCCACAAAGAAAATAGCTATAGAATATACACAAAGGAAGTGAGAAAAGAATTTAAACATCACACGACAAAGATTCAACTAAACACAAAAGAAGACAGTAATGCAATAAATGAGGAACAAAAATGCTACACAATATATAGAAAATATATAGCAAAATGATAGAAGTAAGCCCCTCTTTATAAGTAATTACTTTAAATGAAAATGCATTAAACTTTCCAATCAAAAGACAAAGATTGCTAGAATGGATAAAAACACATGATCCAACTATATACTGTCTATAAGAGACTGACTTTAGATCTAAAGACACAAATAGATTGAGAATAAAAGGATGGAAAAAGATGTTACATACAAATAGTAACCAAAGGTGAGAAATGTGGCTGTACTAATATCACACAAAATAGATTTTAATCAAAAAAGTTTATAAGAGACAAAGAAAGACATTATATATTAATAAAAGGTTCAATACTTTTGCAAGGAGATATAATAATTATAAATATTTATACACCTAATGACAGACCATCAAAATATATGAAACAAAAATTGACAGAATTAAAGGGAGAAATAGATAGTTCTACAGTAATATTTGGAGACTTCAATACTCCACTCTCAATTATTAGTGTAACAACTGGACAGAAGTAAGGAAATAGAAGACTTAACACAATAAACTAACTATATCTAACAGACATAAACAGAATACTTTATCCAACAAAAGCATACCCATTCTTCTCAAGTATACATGGGGCATTTTCCTGGTTAGACCATATGTGAGGGCACAAATTAAGACTCAGTAGATTTAAAAAGGTAGAGATCATACAAAGTATCTTCTCTGACACAATGGAATGAAATTAGAAATCAATAACACAAGTAAAACTGAAATTCACAAATTTATAGAAATTAAACAACATACTCTTAATAACCAATGGATCAAATGAAATGAGAAGGGAAATTAGAAAATACTAAGAGATGAATGAAAACAAAAACACAACATACCAAAAATTATGATGCATAGTAAACTGTTAAAGGGGAAAATTATAGCTATAAACTTATTAAAAAACAAGAAATATCAAATCAACAACTTAGCTTTAAGACTTAAGGAAATAGAAAAAGAAGAAGAAACTAAACCTAAAGCTGGTAGAAGGAAGGAAATAATAAAGACTGGAGTAGAGATAAATGAAACAGAGAATAGAAAAAAAATAGAAAAAAAATCAATGAAACCAAACGCTGGTTCTTTGAAAAGATCAACAAAATTGTCAAACCTTTAGCTAGATGAATTAAGAAAAAGAGAGAAGACTCAAATTACTAAAATAATCAGGAGGACATTACTACTGATTCTAGAGAAATGAAAAGAATTATAAGAGAGTGCTATGAACAATTTTATGCTAACAAATTGGATAACTGGATGAAATGGATAAATTCCTAGAAATGCAAACCCTACCAAGACTAAACCATGAATTAATAGAAAACCTGGATAGACCTGAACAGTAAGGAGATTGAATCAGTAATCAAAAATCACCTGACAAAAAAAGCCCTGGATCTGATGGCTTCACAAATGAATTTTACTAAATATTTAAAGAAGAACTAATACTAACCCTTCATAAACTTTTCCAAGAACTTGAAGAGGACAGTGTACTTCCTGACTCCTTCTATAAGGCCAGAATTACCCTCATACCAAAGTCAGACAAAGACGTGACAAAAAAACTATAGACCAACATCCCTTATGAGCATCGAAGCTAAAATTCTCAACAAAATACTAGAAAATCAAATTTGGTAGCATAGTAAAAAGATCATATGCCATGACCAAGTGAGATTTGTTCCTAGAATGCAAGGATGGTTCAATACACAAAAATCAATTAATATAATATGCCACATTAACAAAATGAAGAGAAAAAATGATCATCTCAATTGATACAGAAAAAGCATTTGACAAAATTCAATGTTTCATGATAAAAATGACTCAACAAGCTAAGGATAGAAGGAAACTATCTTAACATAATAACAGCCATATGTGAAAAACCCATAGCAAATATAGCAAACATTATACTGAATGGTGAAAGACTGAAAGCTTTTCCTCTAAGGTCAGGAACAAGACAAAGATGCCTACTTTCACCACTTCTGTTTAACATAATACTGGAAATTCTAACCAGAGCAATTAGGCAAGAAAAAGAAATAAAGGTATTCAAAGTAGAAAGGAAGAAGTAAAATTATCTCTGAGGGTAATGATTTTATATGTAAAAAATCCTAATGATTTCACAGGCAAAAAACCTGTTAAAGCTAAAAAAAAAGTCTAGAAATAGACTTGAGAAAAAAATAAAGCTAATAAATTAATTCAGCAAAGTAGCAGGTTAAAAAATCAACACATAAAAATCAGTTGCACTTCTATACAATAACAATGCACAATTTGAAATGAAATTATAAAAACAATTACATTTATAATAGCATCAAAAGGAATAAAATACTTAGGAATTAACTTAACCAAGGCAAATGACTTTTACAATAAAAACTATAAAACATTCCTGAAAGAAATTAAAGAAGACATAAAAAAATGAAAACACATCCCATGTTCATGGATAGGAAGACTTAATATTGTTAAGATGTCGATACTACCCACATCAATCTACAGATTTAATGCAATCTCTATCAACATCCCAATGGAATTTTTTTGTGGAAATAGAAAAACCCATACTCAAATTCATATAGAATCTCAAGGGACCTTAAATAACTAAAGCAATCTTGAGAAAGCTGAAGGACTCATGCTTTCAGATTTCCTCAGAGGTACAGTAATCAAAACAATGTGGTACTAGTATAAAGACAAACATATAGACTAATGGAATAGAAAGTCTAGAAATAAATCCTCACATAAGTGGCCAAATGATTTCTGATAAGTATGCCAAGACCATTCAATGTGGAAAGGATGGTCTTTTCAACAAATGGTACTGAGGAGAAAACTGGATATCCACATGCAAAAGAATGAAGATTAACTCTAATCTAACATCTTATACAAAAATTAACTCAAAATGGATCAGAGACCTAAATGTGAGGCCTAAAACTATAAAACTCTTAGGAAAAACATAGGACAAAGCCTTTACAACATCAAATTTGTCAATAATTTCTTGGATACAACACTGAAATTACAGGCAACAAAAGAATAAATAGACAAATTTGGTTTTATGTAAATTAAAAACTATTTTGCATCAAAAGACAATATAAACAGAGTAAAAAAGGCAACCTATGGAATGAAAGAAAATATTTGCAAATGCTATATTAATAAGGGATTAATATCTAGAAAATATAGGGAACTCCTTAAACTCAACAACAAAAAGACAAAAGACCTGATTTTAATTTTAAAATCAAAGACTCGGAATTTTTCCAAAGAAGATATACAAATGGCCAATAAGCTCATGAAAAAATGCTCAACATCACTAATGATTAAGGAAATTCAAATCAAAACAACAGTGAGATACCGCCTCACACCCATTAGGATGACTACTATTGAAAAAAAAAAAAGCAACTCAGGAAACAATAAGTGTTGGTCAGGATATGGAGAATTAGAACATTTGTGCTGTGTTGGTGAGAATGTAAAATGTTATACTTGCTGTGGAAAACAATGTGGCAGTTCCTCAAAACATTAAAAATAGAATTACTATATGATCCAGCAATTCTGCTTCTGAGTATATACCGAAAAGAATTGACAGCAAGGTCTTGAAGAGATATTTGTGCACCCGTGTTCACAGCAGCATTACTCATGACAGCTAAATTGTGGGAGCAACCCAAGTGTCCATTCATGAATGGATGGATAAGCAAAATGTGGTGTATACATACAAAGAAAAATTATTCAGCCTTAAAAAGGAAGGAAATTCTGTGATATGCTACAACATGGATGAACTTTGAGTACATTTTGCTAAGTGAAATAAGCCAATTGCAAAAAGACAGATACTTTATGACCCCGCTTATATGAGGCACCTAGAGTAGTCAAAAACACAGATAGAGACAGAAAGCAAAATGGTGGTTCTCAGGAATTTGGAGAAGGGGAATGGGGAGTTATTATTGTTTGATCAGTATAGATTTTCAGTTTTACAAGGTCAAAGAGTTATGGAGATGAACTGTGGTGATAGTTGCACAACATTATGAATGTGTTTAATGTCATTGTACACTTAAAAATGGTGAAGATGGTAAGTTTTATGCCATGTGTATTTTACCACAATCAAAAAAAAAAAAAAAGGAAGGAACAAAAAAAAGAGACCAATAATGGCTATCCTACCTTACCCTGGCTATGAGTCTCAAAACAGTGCCTATGAAAGGTCTAGGAAGGTGTGAAGTGACTTCTGAGTTGTAGCGTCTATGATTCTCCTATATAACCATGTAACATTGCTATCTCCTCATTTGAAAGCTAAAAAGATAGCTTTTTAGTGGAAAATCCAATGTTCTTTCCACCATACCAAGGAATACTATTGATATTAACTTTTAATAAAAATGGCATTAAAATATAAAGAAGAAACCCAATCTCTTTTTTGTTCAGATTCATTTAAATATGAAAAGTGTACAAAACAAAAATCTAATCAAATATATAAAAAGAAGCCTATCTTGGCCCAAGATGACTACAACCTTTGAATTTAAGCTGCTAACCTGTGAATGGTGACTTTATGCCTGGCGGACATGGGTGCTCAATGTGGAAGACAATGAGTGGTACTCTCTGGATGTCAGTGTCATATGTAGGTAGGTATCCTAAAAATCTGGAATATGTTTGTATTTTTAATGATGGGAACTAGGTGATTGACATTCCCATGAATTAACTAATAATTTCAACCCCATTAATGAGATGGGGTTATTGTTTTTCTTCTAAAGGGTGAGGATGCTTTAGAACAGGGCCACACAGTAATAGTTTAGGTTTTTTAAACCATATGGTCTTTGTTGCAACTATTGAACTCAGCTAACATACTGCAAAAACAGCCATGGACAATATGTAAACAAAGGGGTAGAGTTGAATTCCAACTTTATTAACAAAATAGGCACAGGCCAGATTTGGTTCAAGAGTCACGGTTTGCTGACTCCCTGCTTTAGAATATCATAAAGATGACAAATTCTGGGCTGCTTCACATCCCCTGGCTGTACACACCATATTGCTGGCCTCTCTCCATTTTTAATGCAGCTCCAATCCCATAGCTAAGCAAACTTAGAAGGTGCCAAAACCTGGAGAAACCATCAAACCAGGTGGCCATTTGGGATAATCATGTTCACATCCTAACATGATTATTTAAAGCTTTATATTTTCCTCAAAGCATTCTTTGTCAAATAAAGCAATGTTTAAAATATAATATCCAAGCTTTGAAAGTAAGCTGCTGTTCTCCAGAGTAAAGTTACTGATGTTTTGATGGGAAAGAAAGAAAAGTGCTTTCTAACTCCTAGAAATGCTTTGCAAAAATGCAACCCAATGCTGGCTTTCTATTTATAAGTGATCAAATTTACATTTTGTTTGCTCATAATAGAAGTCAACTCATTGCCAAAGTTCACTGCTGTTCTAAGTCAAAGATCACCTACCAGTCCAATTTCTCATCTTCTTTATGAGTCTCTCTCTCTCTCTCACCTTAGCATGTCTGGAAATGTAGTGAAGCCCTATCAGGGCGATTTTAGACTTTGAATTAAATGGCTCACTCTCATCTTGGGAGCTGCCCTTTTATTCTGTGGACCAGGCTAGAATGGCACTGAAGGTGAAACAAGTCTTTTATTCCTAGTACTACTTTTAAGAATCTGGCTATTGAGACAGTTGGTTGGGTTTGATGTGGAATCTCACAAACCTGCGTTTGGGAATGCTTTTGTCCTTGGCCAAGTTTTTTAACTCTTTTGAAATTCTGACCCTCAGTGTCTCCATCTGCCTCTTTTACTCCAGATTATCTTTTTTCATGCTATTCTATTGATATCAGGTTTTGTTTACATTCATATATCCTCCAATGGACTTCCCCTGAGTGTATTGTAAGTGTACACACACATAGGAGGCATGTAAGGGTCTCTGAACAAGGTCTCTGAACAAGAAAAGACTGATGGTAGGAAAATTGAGAGAATGGAAACAAACTGCAATCTCCAGAGTAGTCCAGGATCAGAAAATTTATTTGGTTTATTTTCTTTTGGAAAGGAGCCTCCAGGTATGGCTTAAGTGATTAGAACGTAACCTTGAGAGCAGAGACCTTGTCAGTTTCATCAACCAGTACCTAGAACTGCTCTTGGGCACTTGGTGAGTGCTAAATTAATATTTGTTTTCTTAACGAACAATTGAGCATACTTTGATCTGATTTGCTTTTATATTAACCATGAGAAGTTTCTGGAGTTTTGCATGGGGGAAAAGCAGGGATTCTGAGGAGAAGGTGCTTCAATATTGGACAAGGATGGTACCATTTGCATACTTACCTAGAGCATGCAATTTATGAAACGATAATTCCAATCCCCCAATATAAAGTCCAATGTCCATTCTAGGCCAGTTTCTAACCAGATATGATACCTTGAAGCCATACCAACAATATTCCCTTTAATTTCATTTCCCTCTTGCAAAGAGAAATTTTGCTGTTGCTCAGAACTTAGAGTATCAGCATGATGATAGGTACACTGGGGTAAAGAGAAGTTGCTTCACAAAATGGCTTGTAAGTCTCTTCATGGTTATCCATGTTCTATAAAGGTGTGAGAGGACAGCAACACTGCCATATAATGTAGCTCACATACCTGAAAACATCATCATGTGCTGAAAGTTCCAGGGGATCTTCTGTTTTCGGCCGAGATTCAGGAGGAAGGAGAGGGGATATATGTTGCAGGCTCTGGCAACAAAAATTGCTAGCTGTAGACATACGTAGAGGGAAACATTGAGGAAAATGTTGCTGCAATGAGGGTTTGAGTCCTTGAGCTTAAATAGGACCTTAAGCTTCTCTACATTATGACTCAGAAAACAGGGGTAAATATGTCAATTTATATATTTCCAACTTGCTTCCAAAATTTATCTTTCAATGTCAATTCCTTTCCAGATATAATAGAGAACTGTGCCTTTCTTTCAATATATACTTGGTTTTAAATTGTTAGCCCAAAACCATTTCAATCATTGTAAAATTTCTCATCATATTTACACTGCTGATGACTGACTCTATCCTCAGTTCTGCTGTAAAATGTGAGGCAGAGACCATTCAGATGCTGCGGCATTATCTTCTCAAACAGCACTTTAGAAAAGATAAATTTACTTCTGCTCAGGATAATCACCTTACTTTCCATCAGTTTATACACCCTGTATCTAGCAAGCTTTGCTTGCTTTTTTCTTTTAATGGATTTAATTTTGACAGGAATTACCTAACTGTATAATACAATTGTTGTTTTAACAGGCATTTTATTAAAATCTAAGTTTTTATAAGTAAAAATCTTTGAAAATGTTGGTGGTGTTTGAATCTCCCTTTTTGTTGTTTTTGACTCCTTCCCTGATAGTGTGTTCTGGTTTGTCCATAATGGGATGGATTTATTTGGGAAGAGGGAGCTTCCTTCTAAAATCTAGGCTTTAGATGAAATTTTGGAGTTCATCTGAATGCTCAAAAAAAAAAAAAAAAAAGAGAGACTAAGAAGCAAATGCAAATGCTTAGTTGGAACAGGACTTATCGAGAGGGGTTGGCTCTCCTGGCTGTTACAATTATCTGCCTGTGATCTGAGGGGGTGTCTGCCCATTTTCCAAGTAGGAAGAAGAACAATAGCTGCTGACCATTCTTGGGGACAGTCCTAATGGCTCAACTTCTTTTCAGACAGACATCCATTCCCATTGGGAATGCCTCTTGCCCCAAGCCTAGAGCTAGAAAAGTCCTCTGCGTTAAAAGCGAGATCTAGATTACATCTGTCCTCATAGGGAAGGAAAGGTGCTATCTTATTAAAATAAACTTATATATGTACAATGCTTATGATATTGAAAGCACATTTATCATGCTAATTTCATTTGATCTTTACTCTGTCTATCCCATTTTCAAAGTCTTCATTAGAAAAAAGATTTTATTATCTTGTAATACAAACATTTACAAAACTTAATAATCCTGGATGATATACTCTGATATACTCTAATGCAGATTAAATGTATTTCTCTATAAAGAATGGATTGACATGATTTTTATGTAAATGATATAATTTTAGTTAAGCATATTTTGAATACTTGAAAAATATCATTTTCCTTTAGATTTCTCCCTTTATTTCCCTCATTATTTCCAAACTTCTTATCCTGAACCATAAGGATTTAATAAAGGCCCCAATTTCTTAGGATGCTTTTCTCCCCTAACTAGAAATCACATATTTGCCTGGAGTTTCAGCCTTGCAGTGAACCTGAGGAAATTGCTTTAAAAATTTAACAGAATAATCAGTAAAAATAAGTAGTTTGTTATCTTCTCTAGTCACCCCATGTTCTGTATTTCAAAGGATACAAAGGCTCCAAGTATAAAAAGTACATTAAAGATATGATTCTGGAACGTGAACAGCGCCAGGCCCATGTAACAGAAGATGACATTCTCAGCCAAAAAGTTCATAAATTCAAACAACTGAAAACAAAACAGAAAACAAAACCCGTTATTTATGACTCAGGTTTGAGTCCACTTAATTTCTTGCAACTGTATTTGATGACTGGATGGGACTCCTTTATTCGGGAAAGCCACCACTTTGGCCTTGTGCTCAGCTTCTGGAGGTGTGCAGGGGCCCTGTCCTCCTAGTGACAGATGCCACAGCCATGTCACCATCCCATTCTTTCTAGCTGTAAGACTGCCAGAGATACCCCTGGGTAATGTTTACCATCATGATCCTTCCATGGAACAATTCCTACTAAGATGACAAAATAATCTCTGTTAAAGAAACTGAAACTAAGTGATTTACTTAAGGTGTGCCTACAAGGGTGCAAAGATTGTTTAACCCCCTCTGTACATTACCCAGTAGACACACTTGAGTTCCCAGGCTCTAAATTAAAAAAACCAAACAAAAACCCCCTTAAACTAAATTATCTTCCTCAGACAGGCAGGAGGGACAAACTTGGAAAACTTGGAAACCTGAAACAAGGATGAATGTCGATTATATTTCAACATTAGGATGATCAGTATATTTCAAACCCTAGACAATGAAACTCATTAAATTGACTGATGTAGGTATATCCATTAAATATCTACAATTTCTAGCTGGTAAAAAGAAAATGATTAATCCCAGAGATCAGTTTATGCAGCAAGAACATAATAGATACATCAAATTCAGTCAGAAGAATGGAGTGATAACATGCTATGCTGAGGGATGCTCCCAAAAGTATTCTTAGACCATTAACTAAACAATTTAAGTTGAACATGAAAAACGTTCTCCAACTTCCAGATAAAAGTAAAAGAAAAATATGTCTAGGGGCTACAACAAAGGCAGATTTGGAAGAGACTTTACGTTTCAGACTTTTCATTTGGAAGTTTCTGAAACTATATTCTTGGACCTTCATAAATCACCATGTTAGGTAAACGTCTCTGGAGGCATTTCTCTTGACTTTTTAAGGACTCACTATTTTTTCATGTAATTTATTTATAGCCCCACAAATAATGCCCAATACGTGTTCACTGACAGTTGACAGAAAGAAAAACAGAATCTTGTCAGGAAGATTATTTAAAACCAGTAATAGAAAGAGAGTATTAAAAAAAGAAACAGCTCCTTTGGTACAAGATGGTCTTTCTGCAGGGGCAGCCGTCGTCAATTATCCTGATCACTCACTTTACATTCTAGGCTGGCTAGAATGGAAACAAGCACTGTCACTCAAATAACCACAGAAAACTTGGAAACTTTGGGGGAGATATGGAGGACAGGGAATATTTTTTCTGCCCCATCATATCTTTACTTTTTCAAAAAGTGAGATTTGGCTATAGTCTTAATCTGCTCTAGCTGCCGTAATGAAAGACCACAGACCGGGTGGCTTAAACAACAGGAATTTATTTTGCAAAGTTCTGGAGGCTGGGAAATTCAAAATCAAGGTACCAGCTGATTCAGTGCTGGTGAAGTTCCAGGTCCTCTTCCTGGTTTGTAAATGGTCACCTACCTGCTATGTCCTCACATGGAGGAGAGAAATGCCATTCTATTCTATCTCTTTTTACAAGGGTGCTAATCCAATTCCTGAGGGCTCCACCACCATGATTTAACTACCTCCCTAAGGCCACATGTCCACATACCATCACTTCAACATATGAATTTTGGGAGAATACAAACATTCAGTCCTTAGCAGCTATCTAGTTTTTAACATCAATAAACAAATGTCAAGGTTAAATTCATAGGACCCCTCTTTCTCCTGAGCCCCTCCCAAGTATATTTTACTCCAGAGAGGACATTTTGCTACTGGAATCCATCCAGCCTTCTCTCAGTGGCCTCACTTCAATTTCCCCCTGGGGTCCACTTCATTCCTGACCCTTAGCCCATGGGTTGATGCCTCCATGGCTCAGATATGGAGCATGCAATTTAGAACCAAACTACTCAAATCAATGCAGAGTGTTTGCTTCAGAAATGGGTATGACACAGGTGGAGCCAAAGAAATTCAATGAGGCCTTTTCAGGGAATGCTAGGGCAAAGATCCCTACATTTTCAAGGGATGGACACTCAGAAAGATGCTGGCCAGGGAGCTGCTGGCAGCCATCTTGTGATCACAGGGAAAATGGCTGTCTGAGAAAGAAGCTAGGTCCCGATAACACTATTTAATCTCCTGTATTTGGCCTCTTCCAAACCAAAATCTACACTTCAATTTTTTTTCTATTTCTGCATATTATGGGGGTACAAATATTTAGGTTATGTATGTTGCCCTTTCCCCTCCCCCTCCCCCAGTCAGAGCTTCAAGCGTGTCCATCCCCCAGATGGTGCACATTGCGCTCATTCAACTTTTGAAGTAAAGAGATTAAGAAATTACTTTTTGATTTGAGGTGGGGTTCTATAATTTAAAATGATGCATTGTCCTTTATAATCCTGTACTAATTTAAAATTAACACCAAACAGATATTTCCACTCCATACAGATTATAAACAAAAGGGTGCGGGGTCAATTTTTTGACTGTTTTCAGATAACAAGAAAGTCTGTTACCTTTGCGCCCCACCCACTTTTAATCTATTAATCATCTTAAAGAGAGAAAAAAAGTATATGGGAAAAGCTAGTTTCTTTCTGTTGGTTGTTGAGACATGATAGAAACTTTTTGCTCTACATTTTACATGGGGCCCGTGGTTTTACATGTTTGTTTTAGAGATTTACTTCTTTTGGATAACCTAGGATTTTAATTTGATTTATTCACTCAGCTTATTGAAATCTAACAGTGCCCAACATTACAAGTAACTGTGTATGTACACGTAGTACAAAAATTCCACTTTGCATTTAGGTCCATTTTTGGACCTGCTCTTTGATACTGTTGTTATCTATTACTCTGTCAATACCACACTCTTTTTAATTAATATAGATGCACAATACATTGTAATAGTTCACAGATCTAAATTGTTCTCACACCCTGTGTTATTTGTAATTTTCCTGGTGATTTTACCATGTTTAAAAAAATGGTTTTTTTGTGTGTTTAATCACACAGAAAAGTGTACACATCATGCTTGTAGTTTAAGAGTTAAAAAAATATATTACCAGCATCCCCAAAGCATTCTTGTTCCCCTTCCCAGTCATACTTCCCCACCCCAAAGTAACTTCTATTAGTTCTATCACCACAATTAGCTTTTCTTATTTTTCAGTTTTATGTGACCAGAATCAGACAATATGTACTGTTTCACATATTTCATCTTTTCCTCGTTATATTTATAAGATTCTTCATGTTATATGAAGTTCATTTTTTTATTATATGAATATATGACAATGTGTTTATCCATACTACCATTGGTACATGTTTGGGTTGTTTCCAGTTTGGGGCTATGATGAATTTTGCTGCTGAAAATAGATGTTTGCCTTTTTATAGAATTGTTGGGACATAGTGCCGTGCACTTTTCCAAAGTCGTGGTACCAATTTTCAACTGCTCTAGTCAGTAGTTCTAGTTGCTTCAGATTCTTGCCAACTCTTGGTTTTGTTTACATTTTTTGAAATCACACTTTTGCCTCTTGACATTGCCATTTAAACTTAGGAATCAACTTGTCAATCTCCACAAAAATTACTTATTGGCATTTTAGTTGGGATTGCGTTGAATTTATAGATAAATTTGGATAAAATGGACATCTTTCCATTATTGAAGCTTTGAGTCCATGAACATTGTATATTCTTATAACTATTTTGGTTTTCTTTAATTTCTGTCAGAAGAATTGTGGGCTTGGAGTGTTCTTTGCAAGAAGATTTTTAAGTACAGATACAATTATTTTAATAAGTACAAGACTAGTCAACTTTTTATTCATTTTTATATCAGTTTTAGTAAGTTGTGTTTTCCAAGGAATTTGTCAATCCATCTACATTTTCATATTTATTGGAATACAGTTGCTCTTAATATCCTCAGTATTTTAGTGTCTGTATTTATCTTTCCAGCTGTTATTGTTAATTTGCATCTTCTCTTTTTTATTTCTGATAAATCTTGTTAGGGAGTTATCAATTTTATGAGTGTTTTCATGAAGTAACTTTGACTTTGTCGATTTTTCTGTATTGTACTTCTGATTTCATTAATTTCTCTCTTATCTTTATTATTTCCTGCCTTCAACATATTTTGGTTTAATTTGTTTCTATTTAGTATCTTGACCCTTCAAGTCCTGGATGTCATGGTTGCTTATCAGTTCATTCAAACATCTGGTTTTCTGTGTATTATTCAGCTTTTCTAGTTGTTTTCTGAAGAAGAATTGTCCTGACATCTGCAATCCTTCATAGCTAGCTTGAATGTATATTTTTGAAAGTAAAAAATAATTTTTGTCAACTCTCCCATCCCTCCCCCAATTTTGTGGTATTTTATTTTGTACTACAATAAAAATGTGTATCAATTTAGAAAAAAACAGTTTTATAATATAATTGGGAAAAAAGATAGATTAGAAAGATTACAGTAAAAATTGGCTAATTTGGGAAAAAGTAACTAAAACTAAAGATGGATTTCTAACTCACCCCTTAGCCCCAAACTCCAGAAGAACTGACAATATAAATGAGAAAACAATACATATTAATACTTATGAATTATTCAAGAAATCATCAGTAATTTGGCATATGATTTTTAATCAGGAAATTTCATAAGAATTGTTTGTATTAGCAAAAACCTGGAAATGAATACCCATAGTATAAGAAATGGTTAAATAAATTATGGTACATTCATATAATAGCCTATATTTTAGCGAGTTCTATATGAATTGGTATAGAAAGATATCCAAGATCCATGGTTAAATAAAAAGTTGAAGAAATAAAGGATAATTCCATCTGGGTATATTAACATGTATGTATACCTATAACTTTCACTTCATTTTATGAACATCTGTATTAATTTTTTTTTTTTACTATGAACCCATGTTACTTTCAGAGTTTAAAAAATTATAAGTTTTAAAGTAGAATTAACAACATTCCAAATGTATCCTTCCTTTAGCCTTCAGTAGCAACTCTTCATCTTTTTATCTTCAGGAAGATACCAAGCATTCTTACCTATTTCTAGCATTTTTCTTATTTCCTTTAAAAATTATTTCTGAGTGCAGAAAAAGATACACAACAAAACAACAAAAAAACATTTATATTTTTGTAGAACATCTTTTTCAGTGACCTATTTGTATATCTATAGATATGCAAACAACATGCATATTATATAAATCTGACCATAGTTTTATATAACTTATTTTAACTCAGTAATATTTCATAAGCCTCTTTTCATGGCAATAAATTTGGATCTACAGCACAATTTTAATGGCAGCACAATATCCCATTGTGTCTTCCTAAGTACCAAATTTGACTTCACTATATCCATTACTAGACACTCAGCTGTTTCCAGATTTTTCCCCTTATAAACAATGCTGCGTTGAGTATCTTTGCACAGGTATCTCTTCCCAGCTGAGTGATTATTCCTTAGATAAAAGTCCTGACATGGGCATCTTCTGTCGAAGGGTACACATCAGTTTTCCTTTTCAAGCACACTGCCAGTCTGCCCTTCAGACAGAATGAATCAATTTGCATCCTACTAATGGTGCAGAAGGTGTCCTTTTCCCCATACTCTGGCCAACATTGGTTTTTATTAATTTTTAAAAACCTTTGACAATCGGATAGACTCACTTATTTTAAATTGCAGATGGTTGTTAGCATTTAAAAAAAGGTCCCTTTCACAGCAATGCAGCAGTACTGATTAGTACTCCTTTGTCTATTTATATCATGTAAAAACATTCCTTTGAATGAACAGGCTTCATAATAATTTTTTTCTTAGGGCACTTAATGCAAATCTGTGGGGAATTCGATTTCGTTTCACACGCCTAAATCTCTTGAAGACATGTTTCACAAGGAGAATCTGTGCAGCAGGGCCCGCTGGCAAACACATCTGATTTGACTATTAGGACTTCATTGCCTGAGTCTGGCCCTGAGGAGTAGGCAATCACTGAGGGAGTGGATTTTTTGGTCAATTTTGTAGAAAAGAAAAAAAAAAGAAAAAAATCCTCTACCCCAAAGCCAATAATAATAATAATAACAATAACAACAAATCTCAAACTAGTCAATACAGCATTCAATATAAATAACCTCAAATCTGCTTCCTCCCCAAAAAGGGTCAGTAAAAAATAACTTGACTCAACTTTTTATTTATTCAATACACCAAACAACATTTACTTTGTTTCCATTAATTCACAGTTTGTGAGCCCTTGGAGAGGACCCAGGTTAAAAGTAATCTTTGCTTAGCAAAGCTTTTCTTCAGGAAAAAAATTAAAAACAAAAATGCAAGTTAATAGTGCAAACAAGACCAGAAATATTTAAACTTCATAAGAGGACAATTTGTGTTTAAAAACTCTGAAAGTTCATGGTAGTCATTCATATGTTAATTAAGCAAACCATGTTCTCTGAACACTTATTAGATACTATGCTCGTCAGTCTGAGTTATTTACCGTACTTACTGGGAGGTAAAAAAAAAAAAGAGTCATACCTATTTTATAAAATGTTTATCACTAATTCTGATTGACTTTTTATTCTTCTATTCACCCAAAAGAATGAAATTTTACCATATTATTATGGTTCATGTAGAGAAATAATAGAGCAATTCAGTATACCCAGCTTTTACTAATTAAATTCACATGAATTCCTAAACACAGCTTTTATTAGGCTAGTACACACAATCTACTGACTGCCATCTACTTGTCTAAGAAATGTGCTGAAATTTATTTTAACTGTGATGTTAAAAGACCTACAAAACTGCAATAAAAATGAAATGAAAGAACTAAAAATGTTTTTTATTTTCTCTAGAATTTTATTCCAGAATTCACTTTGTTTTGTATTTTTGTTTTATTTTGTTTATAAAATTTGTCTTTATCCCTAACAGGGAGCTTTCTATAGAGAATATCTCAGATTTCACTGTTACATACTATTTAGTATATCTATAACTATTTTTTTTTAAAAGCTGGAGTATAGGTGAATAATTTTTATTTCTGCATTGGGAAATTTGCAACAAATATTACCATAAATTCTATTGGAATTATAAACTTTTGCTCCTGGTATTTTATTAATAAGATTCACTAAGTCCCAAGTACTCAGGAAATTTGTTCGAGGTGAACCCAAAAATTCCTATGGACTGTAGAGGAAGCATAAGAAATGAATTGTAATAAAGACCTTTACCACCAGGACAAAAACATTCTGAAGGCTTTTTTGCCATTCAAGATCATGGTTCCCAGAGTGAGGCTTCCCTTATAAAGCTGAAAATTTATGGTTGCATTTAGGTACAGTGCAATCCTTGGAGATCTTTCTAGATCTAAAACATTGTAATGATTTCAATATTGCTACTTCAAAAATAGTATTAATGCTAATGGAACTCCTATGCAGTTTTAGAACCTAAATTGTGCCAGGAAATGTGTTAAAAGGCTTTTACTTACTTTTTTAATAGTCTTAAACAATTTATGTTATAAAGTAAAAAAACACTATGAATTGGTAATAATATTCTCATTTTACAGTTGGGGAAACTGCATGCAAAGGAATTAACACACTTGCCCAAGTAAAACACAATAAAGGGAAGAACTGAGTTTTGTCCAAGGCCCACACCACTTC
>RJWJ010020771.1:17500-28660 GCA_004363605.1 Indri indri | reverse complement strand
ACAGCTTGGTACTGGCACAAAAATAGAGCCATTGACCAGTGGAACAGAACTGAGAACCCAGATATAAAACCATCCTCATATAGCCATCTAATCTTTGACAAAGCAGACAAAAACATACACTGGGGAAAAGAATCCTTATTCAATAAATGGTGCTGGGAAAACTGGATAGCCACATGTAGAAGACTGAACCAGGATCCACGCCTTTCACCTCTCACAAAAATCAACTCACACCGGGTAACAGATTTAAACCTAAGGAGTGGAACTATTAGAATTCTAGAGGAAGATGTTGGAAATACTCTTCTAGACATTGGCCTAGGCAAAGAATTTATGAAGAAGACCCCAAAGGCAATCACAGCAACAACCAAAATAAATAAATGGGACCTGATCAAATTAAAAAGCTTCTGCACAGCCAAGGAAATTGTCACAAGAGCAAACAGACAACTTACAGAATGGGAGAAAATTTTTTCATGCTACAAATCCGATAAAGGGCTGATAACTAGAATCTACTTAGAACTGAGGAAAATCAACAAGAAAAAATCAAACAACCCTATTAAAAAGTAGGAAAAGGACATGAACAGAAACTTTTCAAAAGAAGACAGAATTATGGCCAAAACACATATGAAAAAATGCTCAACATCTCTAATCATCAGGGAAATGCAAATCAAAACCACAATGAGATATCACTTCTCTCCAGTGAGACTGGCCTTTATCAAAATGTCCCAAAACAATAAATGTTGACATGGATGTGGAGAGATAGGAACACTCATACACTGCTGGTGTGACTGCAAACTAGTGCAACCTCTGTGGAAAGCAATATGGAGCTACCTTAAAGAGATACAAACAGAAGTACCATTTGATCCAGCAATCCCATTACTGGACATCTACCCAAAAGAACATATGATACTCTGTAAGAAAGACACAAGCACCCGAATGTTTATAGCAGCACAATTCACAATTGCAAAGGTGTGGAAACAGCCCAAATGTCCATCAATACATGAGTGGATTAATAAAATGTGGTATATGTATACCATGGAGTACTATTCAGCTTTAAGAAACAATGGTGATATAGCACCTCTTGTATACTCCTGGATAGAGTTGGAATGCATTCTACTAAGTGAAGTATCCCAGGAATGGAAAAACAAACACCACATGTATTCACCATCAAATTGGTATTAACTGATCAACACATAATTGTACATATAAGAATAGCATCTATTGGATGTTGGGCAGGGGGGAGGGGGGAGGAGGGGACAGGTATTTGCATACACAAAGAGTGCAATGCACACCATCCGAGACATGGACACACTTGAAACTCGGACTTGGGGGAGGGGGCAAGGGCAACATACATAACCTAAACATCTGTACCCTCATAATATGCTGAAATAAAAAAAAAAGAAAAAATAATAATACTATAAATGATTCTGGAAATCCAGAAGACAGAGCATAATTTTTTGCTGTTTTTGTTGTTTCATGTCTTTGTTGTTTGTTTGGGGTTTTTTGTATTTTAAATTTTAACATCAGTAATCTCAATGGTAATCTTTCACAGTAATGAAACTATGGAATTTTAAACTGTTGTTAAATCAGTCAAACTTCGGATTTTATATTAATTTAAGAAGATGCAATGTATGGCTAGAACCACTCTAGAAATATTCAATTAATGACTATCTTGAACAAGCAAAATCTTTATCAGAAATCATATATGTAATATAAGCTTAAGCAGTGAAGAGGGAATCGCCGACAGCAGTCACCGCAGGCTTTAAAGATGCTGTTTTCTCTCAGAAGACAAGTTGGGGAGGTCTGATCAATTGCAGAAGGTCCCAAAATTTAACCAAAAGTGAAATTCTACTTGGCATTTTTTTATATTGCTGAAAATAAAATCAGCAATAGGAAATACTCATTTCAAAAGGGAGAATAAATTCCAGAAAATACAGTAGAATATAAAGAGAAAGGCTATATTCTTATTCAGTCTTATTTAATCAACTATCACCTATGCAAAACAAACAAAGTAGCATATTTTTAGTGCCCTGGATATTCACAGTATTTCAGTATAACATAGATCAACTTGCTCCTCTATTGAGGGTGGGGTCAGAGGCCTCCCTGGTCTCTGTACAGTGAGAATCCCAGGGTGGACTGTTGCCCACCAATTACTCTAGGGCTGAGATTAAAAGTTAAACATGAAAATCTAAGTGTAATGCAAAGCACAAACTTTATGAAAATCAAAAATTCTTTTATGATATAAATATCTTTGTAATCTCAATGTACAGCTAAGATTTTCAAGGTAGTGTAACCACTCCTGAAAGTCTTTTCAGTTTGTTTTGTTTTCTTTCTTTTGTTCTTGAATGTAACCAAAAGTGTTTGGTTACGTGACTAACTACATTGTGTCCTCCACATTCAATTAGTTCATTTGCACCAAAATTTGAAAATCAGGGAACTCTGAAATTACATTCATCAGTAGATCTTTAAAACAACAGTAGCAACAATGACAATAATAAAGCCTGTTAAGGAGACTGCTGTGTTCAAAAGCCTTAGAATAACAGATAAGAAAACTTTAAATATTTTACTTTTTAAAACGAAATAAGTATTTTAGAAAAGTCTCTCTATTCTTAGGATGGATTTGACCAAATGATATTAATCATAATGATAACAACAGCTAACATTTATTAATATCTTAATATGTGTCGAACATTATATTAAGAAATTTACATGGATTATGTAATTTAATGAAATAGCCTTATGAGACAGTATACCCAAGAGCTACAATCATAAACCCATTTTAAGAGGGGGAAGTTGAGACTTAGAGGGGAAATTAATTTGCTCAAATCTCACAAAAAGAAAGTAGTGGATTTAGCATTTGTGCCTGAGGGGGTCTTAGCACCAAGGCCCATACCTTTACCTGCTTTCATTCCAAGCAAAATGGATTTATCATTTAAATGTATTGAGTACTTATATACCAAATATAATTGTACTAAATGTTTTATGCTGGTGAAGCTAAGAGGAAAAAAAATGTATACAACTACCTTTTAATTACATATTTCCCTCCAAAGCTCTAGTTGTAAGAGCTTTGGAAATAAGAACATCTGTTCTTTTTGTGTGTGTGTGTTATTGGGCCTGCAAGCTACATTTGGTAGCCTAAGTGTATAATTGTCCTGTGTCTTTCGTGTTTGTTTTAAGAGCCCAATCAAGTCACTCAGCACAGGTTGGCATCAACCACTCTCACATTCTCTGATATGTGCAGAATTGTTCTGTGAGAATATTTCTGCCCTGAGGGAGGAAATCTTCCCCCTTTTAAACTAAAATTATCCATATTACTTGCAACTTCTGCTTAAAGGTAACAATCCCATTACGATTATAAATACACAGGCTACCCTAGCCTTTAAAAGTGCTCAACACTCCAAATCATATTTTTTTAGAAATAGGGGACACAGTAATCAACTGGCTATGCTTTAATATAAAGTCCCAATGAGTTTTTTAAACACTAGAAAGTCTTATTTTTGTAAGCACATTTTTAAAAAATTAAAAATCTGGCTACTACAGCTTCAACAAATGCTACCAAAATCTATAGGGCAGCATTGTTATTTTTAAAACAGTAAAATATTCTACAGGATCCAACCTGCAGCTTCCTTTCTGAGAAGGATAATGCATTTTTTCTGAAGTGAAGGTAAAAAAGAAACTTCTTTTATTAATTGATGAATTACAAATGGTATTGTATGTGAATACGTGCTTAAATATCAATGCTTTTCGAGAATAGTTGTCTGAGCTATCCTCTCTCCAGAACACAAAGAAACGACTTGATAAAGTTCTCCATGCAGAGTCTGAGCTGTAGCTGAATAATTGCCATCTATTTATTTATGAGAAATGATTTATTTTTTTTATCTGAGTAGAAAGCACTTTACCAAGATTTGGGTAGAAATAAATAGCAATGAGTAGCTAAATGTACAGAGGTATTCTGGGAAGGTTTAGAATAATGCCTTAATTATAACTGATTCTGTTTGTTTTATGCATAATCCTCCAAAAGCAATATACACTTTATTTTCTATTATTGTAATATTCAATCATTCATATATGTATATATTGGGTGCCTGGTACTGTACTAGGCACTGGATATGTGTGAGTGAACAAAATAAGCCCAAACTTCTAATCTCATGGGAGTTCCATTGTAGAGGAGTAAGATAGATATTTTTAAAGATAAATAATTCGGTCAGTCACAGGGCACCCTCTAAGACGATGAATGCCAAGGAGAAAAATGAAGCAGGGAGGGATGACTCCTGAGTAGGGTTGGGATGTTATTTTAAAGGCCGGTAAAGAAAGACTTTACCGAGACGATAACATTTGAGCAGAGACACGAAGGAGGTAGGGGACAGATTAATTTAGGTTCTTGGGGGAAGAGGACTCCAGACAGTTTTTTACATAGTTACATTGGTCAAAGTCACTTCACCCAAAGAAATGGTATATTCACTTCTTTTTCTCAAGAGATCTAAAATCGGGAGTGCGAAGTATTATATGGATCCTCTAGACTATGAACTTCTTGATGGCAGGAACAATGTCTTACTCATATTTCCTGTCTTCAGAATCCGGCTCAGTGCCTGGCATAATAAACGTTCAGAGAAAGCAGCAAAAAGAGAACGGAAAAAATAAATACAGACAAATACATTAATTCTGCCTTCAGCTCAGTTTCCCATCTGCATTTTTTTTATATTTTTCTGAAAGTCATTATATTTACATAATCAGTGTGATCATCTATTTATTGTTTGAATTTTATAAATCAAGTATCTTAAAAGGTAATAAAAGTGTCATCATCCAAAACCATTTGTTTCTTCTTTATTTTCATTATTGCCTGCCTGTCAGGCAAAGGATAGTCAGAATCAATCTGTGTTGCCATTAAGCTCTGTATTACAGCTTTTTTCCACACTCCTTAGTATAACCCCTTGAGAATTCACTGGATACTGGGAGTATGCACATCTCTACCACATGCCCACATCTGCTTCCTCCATAGATCTTACCAAAATCTGAATTTATCTTGTGTCCTCATTTGTTTATATGTGTATTGGATTGTCCGTCTTCCTGACCACAGTGGAAGTATTATGGAACATCATATTAAACCATGTGCTCCAAGGACCTTGCACGTAGTTGATATGTAGTGAATGCATCTGGAAGGAAAAAATGAAGAAAAGGAGGGAGGAAAAGAGGAGGAAGAGAAGAAATGAAGGAGGAGGAAGGAAGGAACGAAGGGCTATAAAAACAAAAAGCAACAATGTATCTGTCCTGGGAGCCTTATTTTCTTTGTAGACTATGTTATAATTTATTCAAAGACTTTTAATGAAAGTGTTAAGGTTCTTAAGTGATTTTTTTCCTATGTATAGTTAGCCAAAACCCAACTGCATGACAATAGATAGTTACGTGTTTTTCTCAAAATGTGCACACCTGCAGGGCTTTCCTAGCCAATAAGGGTACAGACTAGTTCACCCACGAAGCAGCATTAAAACAAGTAAATTTACATAGATCCATTCATATTAACAAGCTTGGGGAAAATGAATTAGTGACTTTCTAATCTGCTTTTGGATTTTCGAGATACATAATAAAGACATTAGTAATATGAAATGTTATTTATTAAATAGCTCTAATCTAGCAAATGTTTCATTAATACTTTTAATCAATACTTAATTACCTTTCTACATTGCTCTTTTTTCTTTGATCTACCACCAACCATCATTTTTAAATATCCTGGAAATCATTTATTTGTTTTGAGATATTTTTATTTTTTATCAATTGAAAGAAAATTAAACCATGATGTTTATTAAGACCTACTACATCTAAGGAGCTATGTAAGGAAGAGAATCAATATTCAAAACTATAGCTCACTCTAGGAAATTTGTAACCATTTTCGTAGTATGAATAAATCCATAGATAGTCAAGTGATAGAATTTATGGCTTCCAGTGAAAAGGTATCATCAGAATCAGAGAGTTAAAAACATAAAGAGTATGAGAAGAAAATCTCATGCACCAAGAGACAGCAAAATCAGAAGCACAGATTAAAGAAAGTTCCAGATGTTCTTGAACAGAATATAGAATAGCAGATAAAGGGAGTATTTAGAGATGAAATCAGAAATTCAGTGGCTGATAGAATGAGGGGATCCATAATGGTAAAGCTAAAGATTTTAACTGTATGCTATTGCATAAAATCCTAATATCTACATAAAAATAAAAGTTTGCAATTCTAAATCAAACTACATGAATGAACAAGAACAGAGTGGAAATTTAGGTCTAAGTCTCTTAACGACTTTGATTTCTCAACAGTTCAAGAAAAAATCCAACAAATACAAATCAAATTGAAAGTGAAAACTATATCCAATGGAAATATTACCTTGGATCTATAAAGCACTTTACCATCTAAGAGCTCATAACTGTAACTAAGAAATACTTTGTGTAAGCCCATTCTCTTTGTGTTTATGCACATGTGTATACATATGCATGTGATCATTCTTCACTATAATATAGATATTAGTTATCAGTATATTATGCTAACTATAATACATTTCTGAAACATACTAAATATGAAAAAGAGCTGATATATTAGCAAATTTCATATGTGTATATACTTTATATAGATGTAAGATTTAAAAGTGGTAATGGGAGAAAGGAAAAGGGAGAAAGAAAGATATTTACTGGGTACCTACTGTATACTACTCACTGTGCTGAATGCTTTACAGATGTGACTTTCATGTAATACTCCAGGGATCAGAAACCCAAGATCAGGAGGTAAGGTGGTTTGGAACTGCTGCCCTGCTGCCGCCATGTGTACTTAGTCAAGACACCAGAAAGCTGTGGTTGCTGGAGATATCAAAGATGTGAAAGCTTTAACCACTCAATGAAATGGGTAGAGGAAACTGCATCATGAAGGCTGATGATGCTTTCTGATGTTGATGGAAGCTTTAAGTCTGATCAATTAATTACAGTTTTTGAAAGTCAGCTCCATGGTCTTTAAGTCCAATGTTTTATCCTGGCATTTGTGAGAACATTCAAATGGGTCAACAGTAAAAATGAGTCTTGCCCAGTTGACAGATATTAGCCCTTGAGGGGTCAAAGGTGTCAGTCACTGGCGGAGCAAAAACACAAAGAGGGGAAGTCTCCGGGATTGCATTCTGGCAGTTTCAAATGTGTCTAAGCAAGTAACAAAAACTGCCTGTGGCTGGAGAATCTGACCCACACAGATGGTTGCTCTATGACAGAAGGGGGACTTGAGTTAAGGAAGAAAGTATTATTAATGTGAGGTCAAAGGCAGCAGAATTCTCCCTGAAACAATGGTGCATGTTGGAGGCCTGGTCTTCAGGACAATTTTACCTATTTCCTGACAGCTCCCATGTAGATACATATGATTCTCCAACCTAGATCTCAATCCCACGCACTTCTTCTAGGCTGCAGCAGCCTTAGAAGAAGCTCCACTCAGATGTCTGAAAAGCAACTCAAACTTGAGCAGCACTGGGCTTACTATTAACCCCTTAGAAGGAAAAGGAAAAACCTAACTTTCTTGTGTCCCAAGATTAGGGCATTGAAAGACTTTCCACCCATCACCCATGGTGGAAATCTGGGAGTCATTTTAAACTTCTCCCTATTTTTTCATTTGCCACCGTCAATCACTCCCTAAATCCTGTCAATTTTATCTCATCAACTCAATATTTCCCCCTCCATTTAATATGTAAATTCAGATATTCTTACTCCAAGAAAATCTTTTCTTAAGATTACTACTCTCTGAAATCCCTCTTTTCTGTCTTTTATTCCCTTCTAATTTTATTTTTTCCTCTGCTCAGAAGCCCTCACTGCAATAATTCTTTATTAGCATCCTCCCCTTCCTGCACCTTGCCCACAAATATCCTTTCCACTTTTTTCTGTAAACCCCCAAACTCAACCAATCTGATTCATCATTCGCTTTGAGTAATTCTGAGGGGATATAATCAAATGGGCTAAGGCTATGATTAATCCATAAATCTATGGTCTTTCAATGCACTGGTTTGTCAGTACTTTAATACTTTCATGATCATTTCTCTACTTCTCTCTCCTATTTATTTGTGAATTTTGCTGTTCTTCTCAAGACTTCAACCAAATTTCGAGTCTTCATCAGAGGGATGCCTTGCTTTCTCCTCTACTGGGGAAAAATGTGTGTGTATATGGATGGATAGACGGGTAGGTAGGTAGATAGATATCTTATTAACCAGAGGGCCCCTCAGGTTTCCACCTCTCCTAGAAACTTAAATATATGCATGATCAAAATAATTCCATTTCTCTCTCTTTGTGTGAAACACCGTCCCTCCTCTTGCTCGTCTATTCACAGGGCTTTGTTACCATCTACAGATTGATTACTCTCAAAATTGTGTCTCCAAACTTACCATCTTTGAAATTTGCCTTCTGCTCCACTGTGTCCTCTAGCTCTGCGGTCCCCAGCCCCTGCAGGCCGCGAACCAATAGCGATCCGTGGCCTGTTAGGAACCAGGCCACACAGCAGAAGGTGAGTGGTGGGCAATTGAGGAAACCTTCTTCCTCTGTATTTACAGCTGCTCCCCATTGCTCCCATCACTGCATAAGTTCTGCCTCCTGTCAGATCAGCACATTAGATTGTCATAGGAGCATGAACACTACTGTAAACTGCACATGCAAGGGATCTAGGTTGCAATTTCCTTGTGAGAATCTAATGCCTAATGATCTGAAGTGGAGCTGAGATGGTGATGCTAGCTCTGGAGAGTGGCTGCAGATACAGATTATCATTGGTAGAGAGGTTCGACTGCACAACAAATGTAATGCACTTGAATCATCCCCAAATCATCCCTCCTCCCTTCTGTGGAAAAATTTTGTCTTCCACGAAGCTGGTCCCTCGTACCAGAAAGGTTGGGGACTGCTGCTCTAGCCCACTCAATAATCCTAACCTCAGCAGATGGCCCCAAACCCAGGACTTTCTTCAGTTCTCTCTCCCTCCCTCCCATCAATCCATCCTCAAGCCCCTGTGTGTACTGAATCCATTTACTTCTGTCACCAACAACCACACTGACTCGGTGCACTGTCACTCTTACCCAGAATACCCAAATGACCCTCTGCCTCATTTTGCTGTTTTTACTGATTCCCTCTACTTCATTTTTCACAAGACAACAAGAATGATTTTAAAACTCAGACCTGATTATGCCGCCTTTCAATGGCTTTCCATTGCACGTTGAATAAATTCCGACTTTCTTATGATGTCTTCAAGGCCCTGTGTTATCAGCCCCTTACTTACCTCTCCCCTCACTTGCAATGAATTGCCGCAGTGCTTTGGATACTTCCTCAAAGTAGCCAGGATCTTTCCTGCCACAGAAACTTTGCAAATGCTATTGTTTCTTCCTACGATGCTTTCCAACAGCTCTCCACGTGCATGGCTTGTTCCTTCTGTCCTTTCCTACCTCGGCTTAATGCCATCTTCTCAGAGAGAGATCCTCCCTGCTCAGTCAACATAATTAGGCTTCTCCCTTCATACCCCACCCAGTTATTTTGCATTTCAGCACTTTTTTCTTTTCTTCACAGCGCCGATCGCCATTTCCGTAAGTTTGCTTGTTCAGTTATTTTGTTGGCATCTTATACCACGCTGCTCTGTGAGAGCAAAGTCCGTGTCTCCCTTGTTTTCTGTTCCCTCCCCAGAAACTAGCACAGTGTCTGAGACATAGTAGGTGTTGTACTAAATGTCAGTTAAGAGACTGACTGACTCAATTAACCGACAAGATTAATCCCAGTCATCTGTGCTCTAGATATGATTCCCTCATCTTTTGGGAGCTTGTCCCAATTGATAACTTGTATTTTCAACCTTTGTTCATTTGTTATTCATATCTGAGCCAACTTTCCACGTGGGCCCACCCTGTCAAGGGCTGCCTTGGCTGATATATACATCCGCCCAGTTGTGGAGTTCTTTGTCATCAGACTCTCTTGGCTTTCATATTAAGCCATATTGGCCAAACTAAACAGTACAGTAGTGAATGTGATAGTTTTGCTCCCTTATTCTCCTCCCCTCCTTTATATCTCCTTTGTTCAGAATCCAACAACTTCTTTCACACCTGAATGTCCCGGTGGCCTTTCAAATTTAAAATGGCCAAAAATAAACTCCTGGCCCCTAATAACTTTTCCTTGTATATTTCCTGTCTCTTTGTGCTATTCAGCCAATCCCCCGAATTAGAAAGCTTGAAATTATCCTGAATTGCTCCTTATCCCATCAGCCAGCATGTCCTACTAATTATATCTCCTAAATACCTCCTCGCTGCACTACTTTATATTTTGCCTCTCTCTTTCTGCCCTCTTAGTTTGCTTTCTGTTTCACTAACTCTTTATTCTTCCCCTCTCAGTAAAAAAAAAAAAAAGGAAAGTCTGTTCAAGAAAAGCCTCACTTTAAATTCTTTAATGGCTCCCCACAGCTTTAAGAATATATGTCAAATCCTTACCATGGCATATGAGGTCATCTTTCATTATTTAGCTCCTTTTGATTTTCTCACCTTATTTTCTGATCACTCCTTCTTAAGAACCTTTGACTCTGACCAGGTTGCACGGCCAGAAGTTCTCCAAAACCACTGTGCTTGGGGCCTATTGCCTGGTAAAGCTTATGCAACTGGCAAACTAGAAAGTCATTCATCAAGAGTCAGTTCAAGTGTCATCTTTTCTCTAAAACCGTCTCTGAATTCTTGTCTTTCTCATCCCTGGAAATGTATTATTTGCATCTTATATATTTAGGGCAATTATTGAGTTCTGCCCTTATTAGAATGTGCGTACTTAGAGGCCTGTAACATTTATCATCTTCACCAGCTTTGTTCACAGAACCTAGCACAAAGTAAGGGCTCAATTAATGCTTGTTAAACTACCAATAAATGAGTAAAAGTAACAAAGTAATTAAAACCTATGGCTCATATATTGAGGATGTGTTTGACTTAGAGGCTGGTACCCAAAATGAAGATCCAGGAATACTGCAGGTAGCGTGGCCTATGGCAAAGAATGAGGCTTCAGAGCAAGACATACCTGAGTTTCAATCAGTACCAGCTCAGCGTGTTCCACTCCACAGCAGTCCCATCTTGGGCAACCTCTCTAAGCTTCTGTTCCTAATTTATATACCAGAGATAATAGTACCTACCTTTCGGACTTCTCTAAGGATTGAATAATGAA